>PVJN01000809.1:88439-171532 GCA_004026805.1 Lasiurus borealis
TGTTGTTATTTCTCCTCTTTCATTTCTGATTTTGTTTATTTGGGTCTTCTCTCTTTGCTTCTTGATGAGCCTGGCTAGAGGTCCATCAATCTTGTTTATCCTTTCAAAGAACCAGCTCTTTGTTTTGTTGATCTTTTGAATTGTTTCTTTGGTCTCCAAGTTGTTTATCTCTGCTCTGATCTTCACTATTTCCTTCCTTGTGAGCACACTGGGCTTTTCTTGTTGCTCTCTTTCTAGCTCTTTGACTTGTAGGTTTAGGTGATTTATTACCATAGTTTCCTGTTTTTTGCAGTAGGCTTGTAGGGCTATGAACTTCCCTCTCAAGACTGCTTTCACTGTGTCCCATAAATTTCGTATTGTTGTGTTGTCATTGTCATTTGTTGGCATGATGTTTTTTTTATTTCTTCCTTGATCTCTCTGGTTATCCAATCGTTGTTTAATAGCATGCTGTTTAGTCTCCATGTGTTTGATTTCTTTCTATTGTTTTTATTATAGTTGATTTACAGTTTTATGCCACTGTTGTCTGAGAAAATGCTTGATATGATTTCTATCTTCTTGAATTTGAAGAGACTTTTCTTATGACCCAATATATGATCTATCTTTGAAATTGACCCATGTGCACTGGAGAAGAATGTATATTCTGTGGCTTTATGGTGAAATGCTCTGAAGATGTCAGTTAATTCCATCTGGTCTAGTGAGTCATTTAGGATTGATGTTTCTTTGCTGATTTTTTGTTTAGAGGATTTGTCCAATGGTGACAGTGGGGTATTAAAGTCTCCTACTATGATTGTATTGCTATCAATCTCTGCCTTAATATCCTCCAAGAGTTTTTTTTTTTTAATGTATTTACGTGTTCCTATATTGGGTGTATATATGTTTACCAGAGTTATTTCTTCTTGTTGGATTGTTCCCTTTAGTATTATGAAGTGGCCTTCTTTATCTCTTATTATGTCCTTCACTTTGACATCTAATTTGTCAGATATAAGTATTGCAACCCCAGCTTTTTTTTTTTTTCATTTCCATTTCCCTGAAATACCATCTTCCATCCCTTCACCCTCAATCTGTGTGCTTCTCTTTTCCTGAGGTGGGTTTCTTGCAGACAGCAGATATGTGGATCATGTTTTCTTATCCAATCGGTTACCCTATGTCTTTTGATTGGAGCATTTAATCCGTTTACATTTAAAGTTATTATTGATAAGTACTTATCTGTTGCCATTTTTAGTCCTTACCCCCGAGCTCCTTCTTCGCTTCCTTTTTCTTTTTATTACAGCAGACCCTTTAACATTTCTTGCATTGCTGGTTTGGTGGTAATATATTCTCTTAGTCCATTTTTGTCTGAGAAGCTTTTGATTTCACCTTCAATTTTGATTGAGAGTCTTGCAGGGTACAGAATTCTTGGATTCAGACCCTTCCTTTGCATGACTTTGTATATTTCATTCCATTCCCTTCTAGCCTGACAAGTTTCTGTTGAGAAGTCAGTAGCTAGTCTATGGAAGTTCCTTTGTAGGTAATTTTCTGTTTCTCTCTGGCTGCTTTTAGTATTCTTACTTTGTCATCGGTGTTTGCCATTTTAATTATAATGTGCCTTGGTGTCGGTTTGTTGGGGTTCATTTTGCTTGGGACTCTGTGAGCTTCTTGGATTTGTGTTGATCTTTTTCTTTTCTATACTGGGGAAATTTTCTGTCATTATTTGTTCAAACACGTTCTCCAATCCTTGTTCAGTTTCCACTCTTTCTGGAACCCCAATTTTACGGATGTTGTTTTGTTTCATGTTATCCCAAAGTTCCCTTAGGCTCTCCTCTTGCTTTTTAACTTTTTTTTCTAGAAGCTGCTGTACTTGGGTATTTTTTCCTACCATGTCTTCTAGCTCACTTATGCGGTCCTCTGCTTCTTCTAGTATACTTTTGATGCTTTCTGTTGAGTTCTTTATAGCAGTGATGTCATTGTTCATTTCTTCTTGTTTATTCTGCACCTCATCTAGTTTCTTCTGCATTTCTTCTTGCTGCTTCTTCATCTCCTCTTGGCTCTTTGTCACTTCCTCTAGGGTCTTCTTCACTTCCTCTAGGCTCTTACCCATATTGTCAAATTTGTCTTTCAATCTTTTAAACCAGCTTATGATCGTTTCTCTGAACTCTTTCTCTGGCAGGCTTGTTTCTGCTTCTATTTTGTTCCTTCCTTTTCTGGTGAAACCTGCCTTTCTGTCTTATGTGGGCTGTTTCTTTTTCTGCCCATGGTCTTTCTTCTCCGGGTGTCTGGCTATGTAGTTCTCTCATCTACGTTGTTTGAGAAGCATAAACTACAACATGACTAGGTACAGCACGCAAGGCGCGTGTACTCCGTGGATCTCTGAGTCCGCTGCATGTCCGTGCCAATTGGAGAGCGGATCTCTGGGTCCCCGGGTCCCCAGCTTCTTGATGTGTGCGCAGCTGCTGGCTTCAGATGGCTGCAGACAATACCTCCCTCTGAAAGGTCCATTGTGAGGTTTTAAGAAAATGTTATATGCTTTACTAGAGTTGTTGTACCATTTTACAATTTCACACGCAATGTATAAGTAACCCACTTTCTCTTCATTTGTGCCATATTTGGTGTGTGTGTGTGTGAGTGTGTGTGTGTGTGTGTGTGTGTGTGTGTTTAAATTTATCTATCTGATACTTGTTTGATGATATCCCATTGTGATTTTAATTTCTATCTCTCTAATTATTAGAGTCTAATAGTTCATTAACATAATTTAATGTGCTTATTTGTGACCTGTACATCATTCTTAGTAGAATGTGTGGTTGGATCTTGTGCCAATTTCTTAATTGGATTGTTTTTGTTTGTGTGTGTTTACCTTCTTAGCCTGGAAAGGACTTTATGTATTCAAGATACAAAAAAATCTCTCATATATTGAAACTTAAAATGTCTTCAAAATCTCTACCTCATCTCTTCATCCTCTTAAAAAAGACTTTACAGAAAAAAAAAAGTTCAATATTGATGAGGTGCAGTTTATTAAATCTTCCTTGTATAAATCATGCTTTTGATGCCAGAAAAAGAAAGACTTGCACATAATTCTCTGTCCTGAAGATTTTCTCCTATATTATTTTTCTAAAATGATCAAGTTTTATATTTTACATACGTGTCCCTGATCCATTTTGTGTAACCTTTTGTATATAGCGTGAGGGTTAATCATAGCTCCATATTTTATTTTACTTTAATGCCTACTGAATATCCAATTGCTCCAGCACCAATTATTGAATAATATTTATTTCATTTTGGTGAATTATTCTATTAAACTAAATATTGAAAAAATGTTGAATAAAAATAGCAACAGTCTTTTTTCTTCTATTATGGCAGCATCTTTACTATTTCATTATTTATTAAGATTTTTTGCACATTTTTAGAAAAGAATCATTATCAAGCATATGTAATTTGTTTTTATTCCTGTGTCACTTAGAATTTTTATTTGAAATTATTACTATCATGATACACTTTGAGCCTGTTTTATATAAACATATTTCCCACTCTAATGTGTCAACATAAAAATTGTATAAATGAAATTTCCAATTATTAACCACCCTATATTTATATAACAAAATCCAACTGCTTATGTGAATTATTATTATTATTTTATATGGCTAGATTGATATGCTAAATGGTTATTTAAATATTTTGATCTGTTCTGATGAATTAAATTATATGACCAGAGATTTTTCGACTTTGCATTTTATTGGTTAGTTAACATTTCAATATTTTTTAAAAGTGAGATTTTTATTGATTTTAGAGACTAAGGGAGAGATGTAAACATTGATGTGAAAGCACACCCCCTACTGGGGATAGACCCTGCAATTCGAGCAAATGTCCTGAGTGGGAATCTAAACTATTGGTACATGCTCAATCCACAGAGCCACATTTTAATATTTTTATTAAATATTTTAAACTTATATTGTATGTTATGTTATCTGGAATTATTTAATAATAAGAATTTTTATTTTATCCCAATTGTCCCTAGGACTTATTTTAAAAGTAACCCATAAAAGTAATTATTATAATTAAATATGCTCTTTAAACAATAATTGGAAAGAGACATATATGTAACTTAAGGATCTACTTCTTTGGCTTCATTTATTATTGAGAGTGAACTTTATACCTCATTCCTGTTTTTCTTTCTTTTTTTTTTTTTTTAATTTTCTTTAGCTGCTATGCCGTATCCCTGAGGTCTCTTGAATTTTTTAGTCCTAGAATGAAAGCTTCTTTCTTCTTCACATAATGAATATTTAAGCTTCTCTTTTACTAGCCTCCCAGGCTGGCTTTTATTCCCTATAGCCCTTTATCTGCAAGTCTCATCATAATCTTTTTGGGTGTTTATCATTGTAATTAAGTCTCTCTTTTTCAAATGCCCCTTCCACCTCCAAACCCTACTGGATATTAGTATCTTTATTTCACAGGAAAAAAACAACAACTTAGGATCAGCAAATTAAATATCATCTGACAAAATTCAGATGGTTAGTAAGAGTAAGGACTGAAACTGGAACCTATAGCTTCCTGACAAATCAAGCTATACTGTCTCTCAAAATGTTCTCATTCACCACTCTCTTTAATGACATTATACTCTTCAGTGTATCTTCTCCAGACCTTATTAGCACCTCATTCTGCTCCAAATTGCCAATGAAGGGACATTGCCACAACCTTCTCTTTTTTGAAATACAGTAGTGTCACAGCATTAATTAAAATGTGGGGAGTTTAGTTTGTTTTCCTCAAGAAAATTACCTAGAACATATCAGCCTATAAGTCTAAATGTACCCTCTGATCGTTGTTGCACACTACTTAGTATTAGGACATGTATGACACACATTACCACCTGATTACTCAGGAAATTAATTTATGTTAGGATCTTACTGTTGGATACATTTTAATAATGTTCTCTATATTTTAACTCCAAGGCTACACTTATCAAATACAGAATCTAGATTATCACAAGTTTATACCAACAACTAATATTGAAACATAAGAAAGTAGCTCAGAAGAAAACTGGCATTAGGTTTTAAATAATTTAAAGGGAAGCTCCTTTCTGAGAAATCTTCAGAGAAAGAAATTAGAAATTATTACCAATTCTCTAATACCAACAAAATATATCTTAAATTTAATATTCACCTCCCATAGACTTTACTCTTTATCAATAAGCTACTGAGTAATGTATCTCCAGTAATGAAATGTAAAATACCTTTCTGAAGTTTGTGAAGTGTGAAAGACTGAGAACAGAATATTCTATATACTAAAAGAGTAATATGCAAATTAGCCATCACCAACAAGTGACACCAACAAGTCACACAAGCCAATCAGGAGTGAATATGCAAATTAACACAACCAAGATAGTTGCAGCCACATAGAGAGCAGGAAGGAAGCGTGGGTTTCCCGATGAGTGAGGAAGCCAAGCTTTCCACACATCCTGGCTGGCCAAGGCCTCCACTCCAGGCTACAAAGTTTCAACCATAGAAGATAAATAAATCCCAACAAAAATGGTGGCAACCACAGAGATGAAGAAAGCAGGAGGCTAGGGTTGCCCTAGTGATGGAGGAAGGCAAGATTCTGCAGTTGTGGTCTGCCTTGGCCTCTGCTTAAGGTTACAAAGTTTCCATTATAGAAGATAAGTAAGTCCCAACAGAAATGGCTGCCACCACGGAGTGAGCAGAAGGCTTGGCTCCACTCCAGGTTACAATTGTAGAAGATAAGTAAATCCCAGATACCAGGGTTTCCACTTGGGTTGCCAGGGGATGTGGCCAGCCTGCAAACCACCACAAACCACTTGTCTAGGCTACCCCACACCCCAAGAAAATCCCCTGATCTTGGACACCTTTCAGGGCAAACCACCTGACCCCCACCCATACACCAGGCCTCTATTCTATCTAATAAAAGTAATATGCAGATTGATCATCACTCAAGCATATACGATGGCTGCCCCCATGTGGACACAAGATGGCCTCCACAAGATGACCAGCAGGGAAGGGCAGTTGGGGTGTACCAGGCCTGCAAGGGAGGACAATTGGGGGTGATCAAGCCTGCAAGGGGAGGGGCAATAAGAGGTAACCAGGCCAACAGAGGAGGAAAATTGGGGGTGAAACAGGCCTTCAGGGAAGGGCAGTTGGGGAGGAACAGGCCTGTAGGGGAGGGCAGTTAGGGGTGATCAGGCCTGGAAGAGAAGGCAGTAAAAAGGCAAACAGATTGGCAGGGAGCAGTTAGGCATTAATCAGGCTGACAGGGGATTGGTTAGGGGGTGATCAGATGGCAGGCAGAAGTGGTTAGGGGAAATCAGGAAAGCAGGCAGGCAAGTAGTTGGGAGCCAGGCTTCCTAGACTGAAAGAGAGATGACCACTGGGATGGGGCCTAAATGAATAGTTGGACATCTGAGCAGTCAGACTTCCATCAAGGGGTCCCGAATTGGAGATGGTGCAGGCTGGGCCAAATTTCATGCACCGGACCTCTAGAGTATTAATAGTTGCTATTAAAAGTAGACATATTTGTTAATTAAGCAGGATTTCATGATTATAGTTTTAATAATGAATAGCAACACAAAAATCCAATGAGATGCATAGAACCAAAATAATCACAAGTATTTATAGAAATTGAAGCTGAGTAATTATTTGTTACACAGTTGCAAGATATAGAATCTTAGCTAAAACATGTAGTTTTTGATACACAAATGTAATTAATTAATGAAATTAATTCCCTCCATGTTCTTTTTTCTTTTCTAAAAGTAATAGTCTATAATTTAAGATCATAGACTGCCACTGGTATGTCTCTTTTTTCTTCCAAAAATCCTACTGTCTTTTAAAGTGGTCTTTTGAAATAATGTAGTTGCATAATCTTAAAGAAAAGAAAATACATACTCTTGGGCATTGAATTAAATAATGATGAAGCCATTCAATTCTTGGTTCCTCTTTTCTAAAATTAATTCTGTTACTTTTTATGTAGTTTACTCTTGACATCAGAGCTTCAGAAGTATTTCTTTTAATTAAAATCCTATTTAAAATAATTTCTTGTTAAAACAGTAATAAATAAATAAAAAACTAACTAGTGCATTCATCTTCTCAAACTTTCTCCCAAGAAGAACCAAGCCATTTATCTTTTTCACTCAGGTGACTCCCTCCTTTGTCTGGATGCCCAAAGCACCACTCTCTTCATTTCCCACCACCATGTTTAAATCTCAATTTATTCTTAATATTTACTCTCATTTTCCATGCTTAGTGTCAATATAGACTAAATCCTCCTGTGAATTTCTACTTTAAACATTGAATAAAGGGTAACTAGTTGAAAATATAGAATGGAAATCATAACTGCATGGCAACATTCCAGATTTTTTCAATACATATATACTTCATTTAATTTTTCCATCACCTTTTATACCCTCAATGCCTTCTTCCACTTCCACCTATCTCACCCTTGCAATAATCACCACACTGTTATTCATGTTCATGAGTTCTCTTTTTTTCTTTTTTGCTCAATCTCTCTATCCTTCCCAACACCACCCGCCCAAACCATACATACACTCTCCCCAGAGCTGTCTGCCTATCTCTATTTTGCTTATTGCTTGTGTATTCCCCAGCTAGTCAACAGATAAACCTTTAAGTTATATTTTACCACTTAACATAAATTCCCCTCTTATTTTCCATCTTTTTCCCCATTTCTTTTCTGTCACTAGGATGTTGAAACACTATATAGAAGCCTGAACAGGGCCAGAATTGATGTTATCTCAAATTAGATAGATTCCAAGTTCTTTTGAATGTTACCTAATTTATTACTTAGACAATAAGCAAAAGTTTACTATGTACCAGCTAAGAAATTATTTGACTCTGATGGTTTGGCTTAGTGGATAGAGCATCAGCCTAAAACACTGAAGGGTCTCAGGTTCGATTCCAGTCAAGGGCATGTACCTCAGTTGTGGGCACATCCACTGTGGGGGTATGCAGGAGGCAGCTGATTTATGTTTCTCTCTCATCGATTTTTCTAACGGTCTATCCCTCTCCCTTACTCTCTGTAAAAAATCAATAAAAATATATTATAAAGAAAGAAAGAAATTACTTGGTTTATAATCTAAATTTGAGAAATAAAAGTAAATATTATTGAAATAGAAAAACAAGCCTGGCCTGTATGGCTCAGAGGTTGATCATCAGTCTATGAACCAGTAAGGCCATGGTTCAATTCTGGTCAGAACAGATGCCCAGGTTACAGGTGCCATCCTCAGTGTGGGGTATGCACGAGGCAACTGATCAATGTTTCTATTTACCCATTAAGAAAATATTTATTTTTTAAAGAAATTATTTAATTTTTCAATGGTCATTGATGTTTCTAACTCTCTCTCCCTCGCCTTTCATTTCTGAAATGAATAAAAATATTAAACAAACAAACTAACAACAACAACAAAAAAACAAGACACAAGACATGACCTGGTATGCCATGGCTCATATGCTTAGAACATCAGCCTGTACACTAAAGGATTACAGGTTTAATTCCTGGTCAAGTTCATGTACCTAGGTTGCAGGTTTGATCCCTGGAGGCATGTGGGAGGCAACAAATCTCTCTCTCTCTCTCTCTCTCTCTCTCTCTCTCTCTCTCTCTCCTGCCCCTGTTTTTCCATCTCACTCTGCTTTTCACTCTTTCTAAACATCAATGGAAAAAAATATCATTGAATGAGAATTTAATAAATAAAATAATGTATAAAAATCATTAGGCAAAGTACTCAGCTCACTAAATGTCAGCCATTGTCATTATTATTATTATTATTATTATTAAAATATTACAATGTATTAAAATATATAGGTATTTATGAAGCATCTTTGAATTTTATAATTTCAGAATCACAAAATATTGTTTTTGTTCTTTTGGAATATACATGTCTTTCATAGTGGTTCCCTCAGCCAAAACGATTCCATTATGTTCTGGTTTTACCCTACAAGAAGCACATTATTGAGTTGCTTCTTATAATTCATGAAAATGTTTCCTCATAAATATCTTTTTTTAAGGAAGGGCACTTGACCTTGATGTAAAAATGTGAATCTCAAAAAAATAAATTATAAATCAATCTTCAAACAGCGTGCTGTGAGCAATTCATCCATTCAAACAGAAGCACAGAAAGAATTAGTGCATCATATAAGATGTAGATATAGAAAATTACCTTTGTTCCTTTTAGCATGCGAGTGTTTCCTTCTTTTATTTTTTTCTTTACCATTTTCTTCCTCTCTAGTATATTTATTTGGCAATAGCTAAGTTTCTTAAACAAGAGCCCAGTCAAATCCTCATCAACTCTACTAACTAAAACCAGTTCTGATTCAGATTAACTCTGTATCTTCTAAAGTCTATATACACTTATAACTGAATTTATATACTAAATAAAATTATCATCCAACTGATGTTCTATAATTCCTTATTACATTTCTAGCATGTGACATTCTTATAGAAATACATTTTAATGATAAAGAAATGCATTTTAAATTTAACTATGTGGGAAATAGCTAAATTCTGACCAAAGCTATGTGTCTACTGAGTAGAATGAAGAGGCTAAGCTGGCAAATAAGTTATCAATTATATATTTATTTATGTATCTGTTTCTCCCCTTCCTGTCCATGCATTTTTCTTCACCAAACGTGGAGACAATATTCAGGAAACTTATATTCAATATAAAATAATGAAATATGAGTTCCAAGTAATGTGCTTCCTGCAGTGCATTCATCTTCTCATAATTTCCTGAAACAAAGCTATGGACCTATTCTCCCATTCTCTATTCTCAAACAGGAACACCAGTAATGTTGTAGCAACAGCAATTATAGTTAGGAGGTCAGATTCCAGTCTTAACCATTAACCAGCATATATGCCCTAGGCTAGATCTCTTAGTCCATTCCCCAATAAGCATTCAATTGTAATGGGGCAGGCCTCTTCTGTAAAAATATGACAGAGAAGACCTACATCACACAAAAGAAGAAGTCACTGGAAAAACATAGGTCAATGAAGAACAGATTGACATCATTGTTGTGTGGAAATGCAAAGGGGACTGAAACTTTTACTCATCATTTATAAAGAGAAAGGCTTCGATGGAAATCACACTATTTCCAGTTGTGTCCTGTGGACTCTAACAAGCCCTCCCCTCTCAGGACAAGAGGGGAAAGATGCAGGTTATATGATTAGTGCTTTTCAACCAGAACAGAAAACAACTCCTCTTTGGTATATTTGACTTCTTAATATAGAATTTTACTAAAACACTTTGTGCGTGCGCACACACACACACATTTTAAATCAGAACTTTAAAATTTACTCATAGACTTAATTAGCCAAGAGACAATTATCCAATATGCTAATCATTCTCAAACCTCTTTCTAGAACTTGATTCAAATAGAAAACCTAAATATGAGAAATGTACTTACATAAAGATTTTTCACATTCTGAGAAGGAAAATTACACAAAACACACACACAGGGATGATAAGTAGTATGGCCCTACTTGAGCCTTTGCACTTTTATACAGACATGCTTAAGCTGCTTTATCAGGTATATTATTTGCTTCAATCACATTACTATGAGCAAATTTTTTGTATCATATATTTTATGACTTACAACAGAGGTCTGCAGAGTGTGGTTCATGGAAAAATGGTAAATTTAGACGTTAAAAGTCAAAATTATACAAATAATACTATTATTTTTAATGATATTACTCTTTTACATTGGGTTAAAATTTTCAGTCCTAATACAAACCAATGGTGGATGAAACTATAGGCACTTTATAGTCATCATTTGGGCATCAAATCATACTAGTGTTATTCTCTTCTTTACTGCATATATGATAAATTAGCATGCTTATAATTATATTAAAATAATATAATGATTATAAATAATAAAATAATAAACTATGTTTAACATATTCATAACTGTGCACCCACATTTGCCCAATCCTGTACAACTAACCAAAACTTATAGGATGCAGTGAAAGCATATATAGTTTTAAACATCATTAAAAATATTTCAAATCAGCCGAGACCAGTTTGGCTCAGTGGATAGAGTATTGGCCTGCAGACTGAAAGGCCCCAGGTTCCATTCCAGTCGGGGGCATGTAACTTGCTTGCGGGCACATCTCCAGTGTGGTGTGTGCAGGAGGCGGCTGATCGATGTCTCTCTCTCTCATCGATGTTTGTGACTTTCTGTCTCTCTCCCTTCCTCTCTGTGAAAAATCAATAAAATATATTTCAAAAAATATTTCAAATCAATAAATTAAGACATTAAAAAATAAGATTAAAAGGAAACTTTCTCAGTTTGATTTAAAGCACTTATCAAAAAACAAACCAAAAAACAGTTTAGATAACAGTCAGTTTTGAAAGACTGAAAGCTTTCCTCCTCTGATCACTAACAAGACAATGATGCCTACTTTTACCATTTTGATTAAATATTTTACTGGAAATCTAACCAGAATAATTAGGTAAGAAAAGGAAATAAAATGTAGCCAAATGGAGATAAAAAAGTAAAACTATCTCTATTTGGATATGGCATTAGCCTCTATAAAGCCCAAAGACTCTATAATAACCTACTACATCTAATATGTTAAGAATACAGCCTCAACATCCAAAAATCTGTTGCATTCCTATGCTATCTAATAAAAGAGTAATATACAAATTGATCATACCTCCGCTACACTCACAAACCACACCCAGCTGCCATGCCCACCAGCCAATTAGGAGTGAATATGCAAATAAACCCAAACAAGATGGCTGGAGCCAAGGAAAGAAGGAGGGAGGCTTGGCTTTCCTTGGCATTGGAGGAAGCCAAGCTTTCCACACACCCTGGCAGGCCCAGGCCTCCACTCCAGGTATTAACTTTCAATGAGAGAAGATAAATAAACTCCAAAAAAGAATGGAGGCAACCCCGGAGCTGGAATGACTAGGAGGCTAGGGTTGCTCCAGGAGATGAAGGAAGCCAAGCTTTCCACCTGCCAGGTGAGTCAGTTCTCCACTCAAAGCTACAAAGTTTCAATTATAGAAGATAAATAAACCCCAACAGATATGGCTGTAACCACACAGCAAGCAGGAGGCTTGGCTCCACTCCAGGCTACAAAGTTTCAATTACAGAAGATAAATAATTCCCCAAACTCCACTTCAGTTGCCTGGAGCATGGCCAGTCTGCAAACCACCACAGGCTCCTCTCCCAGGCCACCCACACCCCAAGGGAACACTCACCCTGATCTGGGATACTCTTCAGGGCAAATCAGCTGCCCCCCCGTCCCCATGCACCAGGCCTCTATCCTATCTAGTAAAAGAGTAATATGCAGATTGACCATCACTCCAACACACAAGATGGCTGCCCCCATGTGGTCAAAGATCCTGCCCCATGTGGACACACAATGGCCACCATAAGATGGCAAGTAGGGGAGGACAGTTGGGAGGGACTGGTCCTGCAAGGGAGGGCAATTGTGGGTGATCAGGCCAGCAGGGGAAGGCAGTTGGGGGGATCTAGGCCTGCAGGGGAGAGCAGTTGGAGGAATCAGGCCTGCAGGGGTGGGCAGTTAAGGGTGACCAGGCCTGCAGGGGAGAGCAGTTAGGGGAAAACAGGCTGTCAGGGGAAAAGTTAGGCATCAATCAGGTTGGCAGGGGAGTGGTTAGGGTAGTGATCAGGCTGGCAGGCAGAAGCAGTTAGGGGAAATCAGGTGAGCAGTTGGGAGACAGCAGTTGTGGATTGTGATAGGATTGGGCCTAAACAGGCATTCGGAAATCCCTGAAGGATCCCAGATGTGGAGGGTGCAGGCTGGGCTGAGGGACACTCCTGTCTTCGTGCACAAATTTTGTGCACTAAGCCTCTAGTATAACAATAAAGAGCAATCAAAAGTGTATTAAGAAATCAATTCTATTTACAATAGCATTCAAAAGAATGAAATACTTATGAATAAATTTAATCAATGAGATAAAGCATTTTACACATAAATCTACAAAAATCACTGAAATTAGACAATGTGGATAAGCCTCTAAAATATTATGCGGATCAAAAGAAGTCAGACCCAAATGTTACATATCACTTAATCCCCTCCTTATCCAACACTCAAAATACATAAAATCTGTATTTTATGGGAGGTCATTGTCAGAAGCTGGGAGGAGGAGGAAATTGGAAGTAACTGCTTAAGAAACTTCCTTTGGGAGTGATGAAAATATTTAGGAGTGGATAGAGATGCTGGTTACACACTAATTGCAACATGCCACTTTAAAATGGATAATCCAGAATTCCTGAGTGATGAACTGTAATTGATAAAAAAAGTAAATCGCTTGTCCTTGTTCCCCTAATATTATCCAATATAATAAAAGTGTAATATGCAAATTGACCAAATGGCGGAATGACCAGTTGCTATGATGCACAATGGACACCAAGGGCAGAGGCTCAATGCAAGAGCTGCCTCTAGCCCACAGGCCCTGATCACCAGATCTGGGCCTGCCGGCAAACCTCTCAGTGCCTTTCCCCATTAGGCAGGCTTCAATCACCCAATAGCAAACAGAGAACCCAAGGTGGGTACAGTAGATGTGGGCGGCGCCTGGCCAAGGTCCTTACCCCACTGGTCACCTCACAGACAAAGGGCAACAATCAATGGGATACAAGGACAATGAGTTGGGTGGAGGTAGGGGAAGAATGGCCAACCTCTTGGTCCCTTCCTTCCCCAGCTGTGGCATCTTATTTAGGTTAAAGTGTTATTGAATGAAGGGTATTTTTTTTTTCTTATTTTAGAGATAATGTTTCTTCTTATATCTTACTAAAGACCTGATGCCCGAAATTCATGCAAGGGGCTTGGCCCCATGGCTTCATCTTAGAAAGTCATCTGGAAGGACGTCCAGTCTAATTAGCATATTATGCTTTTATTATTATAGATAAACAAACTTTGGAATGGAGTCACTTAAGTAACAGTTCAAAGAATTGGATGCCAAAATCTTTGGCAAATAATTATATATATTAAAATATTTACTTATACAAACACAGGGCCACATGTATGTTAAAAAATGTTTTACCCCAGGAAGATGCAACCTCTCCTTTAAGGAAATCTTGCTTCTCCATGAACAGGCTCTCTTGTTCCCCCATTATTAGTGCTCAGGCTATCATATTTCTAAAGTAAGTATTTATATTAATGAGACCAAATAAAAATATCAATAAATTATTGAAGTTGCACAGTGACATTAGTAATTTTCATACAATGTGGTTTAAGATAAAAAATGTGTACTTATTTTTATCATGGGCATTTGTTGTCTCTGAAAAAAATATGATTTTTGAAATAAAAATTCATATAAAATTTGCAGACACAGTTTTTAATCCTCACTCCTGTCATTCCCTCCCTATCTATCCATTGTCTATCCCAGCCAAATTCTTTCTGTGCTGTGCATTCCCTTTAATAAATATACAGAATCTATTCACTAATTAAAAAAAAAAATCTAGAGGTAGGATAAAGTAGACCTCCTTTTTATTTCTGAAATATTTATTGATCATACTTTCCTTTGGTATCTTAATCATACATATTAGTCTATATTTCAAAAGTTAAGACATGTGCTAAAGTCAAAAAAACCTGGGATGGTGACCCTACTTCTTCATTATACAGTTGTATGACAGGTAATCCAATATATTAAAAGCCTAAGTTCCATCACACACTTGCACAACACCCTTGCATGATGCTCTTATGTGATGTTATCACAAGATGGCCACCACAATGTGGTTGCCACAAGATGGCTGGGCAAGATTGCTGTCACAAGATGGCTGCCACAAGATGGCCAGCAGGGGAGAGCACATGGATGTGACCAGGCCAGCAGGGGAGGGCTGTTGCGGGTGACCAGGCCAGCAGAGGAGACAGTTGGATGCAATCAGCCCTGAAGGGGAGGCCAATTAGGGATAATCAGGCCAGCAGGGGAGCATTTAGGTAGGCATCAATCTGATTGGCAGGGGAGTGGTTAGGGGTGATCACACTGGCAGACAGAAGCAGCTAGGGGCAACCAGGTAACAGGCAAGCAAGCAGTTAGGACCCAGTGGTTCCAGATTGTGAGAGGGATATGTGACTTCTGGTTTAGGCCCAATCCCTGCAGGGTCCTAGACTGAAGAGGATGCAGGCTGGATTGAGGGACACGATCCCCACGTGCATGAATTTCATACACTTGACCTCTAATCCTATCTCATAAAAGAGTAATATGCAAATTAACCTCCACTCTGTTACACTCACAAGCCATGCCCACCAGCCAATCAGGAGCAAGTATGCAAATTAATTCCAAACTAAATGGCTGAGGCCTCAGAGAGAGCAGTGGGGAGGCTTGGGTTTCCCTGGCGATGGACAAAGCCCAGCTTTCCACACACCCTGGTGGGGCCATGCCTCCACTCACTGCTACAAAATTTCAATTATAGAAGATAAATAAAATGGTGGCAACCACAGAGATGGACCAAGCAGGAAGCTAGGGTTTCCCCTGTGATGGAGGAAGCCAAACTTCTGCAGCCCGGGTCTGTCTTGGACTTTGCTTATGGCTACAAAGTTGCATTTATAGAAGATAAATAAATCCCAACAGAAATGGCTGTGGCCATGGAGTGAGCAGAAGGCTTGGCTCTACTCCAAGCTACAAGTTTCAATTATAGAAGATAAATAAATCCCACATACCAGGGCCTCCACTTGGGTCTCCAAGGGGCATGACCAGCCTGCAAACCACCAGAGGGCCCTCACCCAGGCTACTCCACACCCCAAGGGAAACCCCACTCTGATCTGGGACACCCTTCAGGGCAAACCAGCTGGCCCCCACACATTCACAAGGCCTCTATCCTATGTAATGAAAGAGTAATATGCAAATTTACCACACTCCAACACACAAGATGGCTGCCCCCATTTGGTCAAAGATCCTGCCACATGTGGAGAAAAGATGGCCTCCACAAGATGGCCATCATGGGAGATAAGTTGGGAGGATCAAGCCTGAAAGGCAGGGCAGTTAGGGGTGATCAAGCCTGCAGAGGAGGGCAGCTGGAGGTTACCAAGCCTGCAGGGGAGGGCAGTTGTGGTTAAACAGGCCTTCAGGGGAGGACAAGTAGTTAGTGGAGCTGTTAGGCATCAATCAGGCTGGCAGGGGAGTGGTTAGGGGGTAATCAGGATGGCAGGCAGAAGCAGTTAGGGGCAAGCAAGAAGGCAGACAAATGAGTAGTTGGGAGGCAGCAGTCCTGGGTTGTGAGAGGGATGTACAATTGTCCATTTAGGTCTGATCCCCATGGACCTAAATGGGCAGTTGGACATCCGTCGAGGGGTCCTACATTGGAGAAGGTGCAGGCTGGGCTGAGGGACACCCCACCATGCACGAATTTCATGCACTATGCCTCTAGTCTACCCTAACAGCAAGATTCAACTGAATATAGATTGTGAAGAAATTAACAATAGCTAAATATGTAGCTAATAAAGTCTTCATGTTCATGATCTGAGGATAAATAACATAGTACTTGTAAAGCACATATTACAAAATCTGGCAGTTAATAAATTAATGTTTCTCATTAAAACAGATTCTCACTTGACTCTTGTAAAAGAAAACATTTTATCATGTAAGCTACATCCATTACTTATCTTATTGGACAATACCAAAAGAGGAGAATAAGTAAGGAAATCAAATATAATTATTGAAATATAGCTATACAGCAAAGATAATACAACACAAACTCTTAGTTTACTAATGCTCAGAGAAAATTATTTTTCATTGAACATCAGAGGTAAATCTACTAGAAAAGTAACTGCAGTGCATGTTATGGGGCGAAATGGTTAGAATCTGTGAGTTTCCCTCTGGCAACTGACTAGGTTATACCATATTCAAATGTGTTCATCTGTTCTGTTCCTGAGAAAACAAGCATAGACTATTTAGCTTATGCCTATCAATACAACAGGCCTTCTTTTTCTAAATTAACAAAATTGAATGAGCAATTTGCATTTTGGTTGATGTTGATGTTTACAAGTGAGTAATTCAAATCTCACAATATGCAAAACATTATTGCCCCCTCATAAAAGGATAATGGGATGGTTTGATTGTTGCTTTGAGATTTTGAAACACAGGTAGGATACTTAAATGATACCTTTTAAATTACAGCTGCCAAGTGATTGTTTGTAACATAATATAACACGACATTTTAACTAACTATAACCAGGAGCAATTACTTTGGTAGATTACAAGAGTAACCAGAATAAACTTATTTTGAGTTTTTGCATAATGAAAACAAATCAGCTGTCACCAGGCCAATACAGTATTTAATTTTACTGAATTTTACTGACAAAAAAAATAAATGGGCAGATTAAACTTTTTAGGCCTCATGTAGAAATCTGGTGTTGAAGACAATAGGAAGAGAAAAGTCTTTACTACATGGTCACATTGCAGGCACAGTCAAGAAGAGGCCACGAACTCCCTCAGTCTGACATTAAGGTCAACTGATTCACTTCATCTGCCATTCTTTTTTTCTTTTTTTTTAATATATTTTATTGATTTTCACAGAGAATAAGGGAGAGGGATAGAGAGTCAGAAACATCGATGGGAGAGAAACATTGATCAGCTACTTCCTGCACATCCCCTACTGGGAATGTGCCTGCAACCAGGATACATGCCCTTGACAGGAATCAAACCTGGGACCTTTCAGTCCGCAGGTAGATTCCCTATCCACTGAACCAAACCTGTTTCAGCTCATCTGCCATTCTTTCTCCAAAATCAAGGTAGCTAAGTCTTCCAAATTCTCAGAGCTTAACTTGATTATCTAGAAAACTACCATTTTTAGGTGGGTGTTTTATAAGGAATGTATTACATAATTCTGCACAATCTGGAAAATATAGGTAAGTTGGTAGTTCTTAAAAAAATCATACATACTTAAATATTAACTTCTAGTTTTCTGCCTTAATTATTTGTTTTTCTGCATAGGGTTACTTAAATTTATCTAGTTTCTTTCACTTCTTTAGTTCTAAATCTTGGTTCAAATGAACTATTTGAGCATAACTTCATGGATCAAAACTCGTATCTGACATAAGTTTAGTTAATCAACATCACAGTGCTGATCTCAACCTGTATAAATTGTTCCACAGAATGGGTTTTGAACTCACTGTAAAATTATCACTATTTGAAATACTTCAAAGAGTGAAAATAAAGGTATTTACATAGAAGAACTAAACAATCCTTATTTAATTCTTATTTAACTAAGATTGAGCAGAGTTCTGATGTGTTAGACATGAATGCTTGGCTTACTTTATACTCTGATTGACAGATAATGACCAACCAAGGATGCTCATCTAAGGAGGATAATAAAAGAATGAGTGATTGTGTAAAAAGCAAGCACTAAAGGGAATGATGAAGACACAATTTCACTGCTTTACAACTTTGTCTTTTGTCAGCTATGCTAGTAAATTAGCCTGATGATCCTCTTTCGATACTGACTGCTTACACACATCAACCCAATGGCAAGAGGTCACTGTTGCTGAAGAATTGGGGGAATATACACAGTCCACAGGTGGCAAGGGACTGAAGAGTTTGATCAATATCATCTACCAAATATTTTGTAACTCATAAAAGAAGCATCTCTCTTCTCAAATAGCTCCAAATAGGAACCTATGGTGCATGAACTATTTCCTGACAATGTTCTTTCTCATTTTACATATTAAATATGAATATGATACTGCAAAATAAATGCATAGCTATGTAAGACTGCTTTCTACAACTTTCAGCATGAACACACACTCACACATATATAGAGTATAATTACTGATCTCAAAGGAATATATTATGAAAATAAATGCAAGTACTATTTTTTTATCTTTAAATGAATTCAGTACAACAACAACAAAAACTGGGCTTGATCAACACATTCAACAAAGTTTGTTATTTAATTTTAAAAAATTGGACTGAATAATTTCTTTCTTTCGAAATAGTCACTTGTTAAAGAAATATATGAATGGTTAACCCACTCTTCAAAAATAATTAGGACTTCTCTTTACAAGGCAGAGAATTTGTTGACAATTTGGAAAATAAGACTCCTATGTCAAATTACTTCTGTAATAAAATTTGTAATCAAACCAAAATTACAAAGAACATGCATTTCTTTGCTTATAGGCTTGCATTCCATTGCACTTACCTGAAAAATGTGATGCTATTTTGAGTAAAATAGTTTCTAAATTTTATCGTATATTTTCAAAGCAGAAGAGGCTTAGTGGAAGAGTTATCAGGTTTAATCTGGTATAATATCTGTTATCAAACAAGCCACTATTATTGTTTGCTTGGCTTTTTTTAAATTTTTATTTTTTAAAATCATTATTGCTTAAATTATTATAATTGTTTCTCCCCCCCCCCATAGTTCCCCTCCACCTGGCTCCCACCCTACCCTCTGCCCTTACCTCTTCCTCCCATTATCCTCATCCATAAGTGTATGATTTTTGTCCAGTCTCTCCCTGCATTCCCACTTGCCACTTTCCCCCTGAGAATTATCACTCCACTCATTTTCTATGACCCCAATTCTATTATATTCACCAGTTTATTCTGATCATCAGATTTTCAATTCACTTGATTTTTAAATTCACTTGTTGATAGATATGTATTTGTTGTTCATAATATTTACCTTTACCATTTTCTTCTTCTTCTTTCAGAATACCTTTCAGCATTTCATATAATACTGCTTTGATGGTGATGAACTCCTTTAGCTTTTTCTTTTCTGTGAAGCTCTTTATCTGCCCTTCAATTCTGAATGATAGCTTTATTGGGTAGAGTAATCTTGGTTGTAGGTACTTGCTATTCATCATGTTGAATATTTCTTGCCACTCCCATCTGGCCTGCATAGTTTCTGTTGAGAAATCAGCTGACAATAATATGGGTGCTCCCTTGTAGGTAATTAACTGTTTTTCCTTTGCTGCTTTTAATATTCTCTCTTTGTTTTTTGCTCTTGGTATTTTAATTATGATGTGTCTTGGGTTGTCCTCTTTGGATTCCTTTTGTTTGGGGTTCTGTGTGCTTCCTGGGCTTGTAAATCTATTTCTTTCACCAGGTGGGGGAAGTTTTCAGTAATTATTTCTTCAAATATATTTTCAATATCTTGCTCTCTCTCTTCTTCTGGCACTCCCATAATTCTGATGTTGGTATGCTTGAAGTTGTACTAGAGACTCCTAACACTATCTTCACATTTTGTATTGTTTTCATTTTGTTTTTGCAGTGGGATGTTTTTGCTTCTTTGTATTTCAAATCTTTGACTTGATAGTTTCGATCATCTAGTCTCCTGTCTCTGTATAATATTTTTTTTTTATTTCAGTGAGTGTATGTTTAATTTCTAGTTGGTCTTTTTCATCTCCTTTTGGGTCTTGCTAAATTTATCCATTTTTTCTAGGAAATTCTTAAAAAGAACTTTTTAACCATGGTTTTGAACTCTATATCCAGTCGTTGTTTTACTCCATTTCTTTCATTTGTGATCTGTTCTTTTGTCTCCACATATTTTGCTGCTTCCCTGAGTTGGTAGAGTAGCTTTGTGTGCTATATGTCCTATGTGGCCCAGTAGCTACTCCTTCCCAGTTACCTGAGGTGGATACTCTTGGTGCACCCCTTTGTGAACTGTGTGTACAGCTTTGGTGTAGTTAATTCTTGATTGTTTTGGTATCACTGTGGGGAATTGACCTCCAAGCCAAGTGATTGTGAAGATCAGCTGTGTCTGCCATGTGCACTTGTCTCCAGACTTCTGCCTTACATGTGTGCATGAGGGCTTCAGGATCTCTGCCTTGCTAGTTACCCTGAGTTTATGTGCACTTTTGGAACTCATATGAGTCTGGGTCCCCAGGGTCTCACCCAAAACTGGGGTTCAGTTCAGTTGGACCTGGATTTCAGTCCTGCTGTGAGGTTTTGTTTTCCTCTCACTATAGAAAGCCAGCAGCTCAATCAGCAGTCAGTGCTCACTTTCACATGCCCCCGGACTTCTGTCTTTTGTGGGTCCCCTAAGTTTCTGTACACTTCTTCCTTTTCACAACAGTCCAGACTCCCCTGTATGAGTCTCACCTGGAACTGGGGTTCAGTGCAGGCAGAAGTGGGGTCCAATGCAGTTGGGATTTTCCGTCTCCCTCCCACTAGAGGAAGCCAGCCCGACTATCCTCTGCTCATCCTCTCCATGAGCATGTTTCCATACTTCAGCTTTTTACAGCTCCTCTGAGTCTTCATGAGTCCCTCTATTTACTTATAGTGGTAGAATTTTCACTCAGTTAGCTTTCCTGTCTTTCTGGATGGTGTCCGTTCTGTCTTTTAGTTGCAATTTTGAAATTATTGTGTGAGGCAGCAACTTAGGTGTTCACCTATGCTGCCATCTTGGTTTCTCTGATATTATTATTATACGAGAGGCCTCATGGATGGATTCATGCACCAGTTGGGTCCCTCAGCCTGGCCTGTGGGGATCAGTGGACCTCTGTACTGCCACAGCAGGGGCTTACCCACCCTTGGGCCTGCTGTCCGCATCCATCTCATACAGCAGTAAGTAGCAGGCAGCCAGGGAGAAGACCAAGCCAGGCTTGGGTGCTTTCCTGCTCCCATTCATTCAGGACCTGCTGTGTCCATTTCCGCTTAGGTGTGTAGGGGGAGGGTGCACAGACAGCTGCACAGCCAACCATGAACCAAGCGTCTGGCACCTGTCAGTCAGCTGAGCAGTGTGGGATCACACTGATCACCAGGGGGCTATGATGTGCATCTCCGCCCTGGTAAGCAGTGTACATCATAGCTACTGGCCAGTTGTCTGATCATCAAGTCACTTAGGATTTTATATATATAGATTAGATCATAGATATTAAAGCTGTGATAAACATTAAAGCTGTGATAAACACCCCATTGCCACAAACAAAAGATGCTGTTTTCTTTAACAAAAATACCTTGAGGTTAAAGGAGATTCACTGTCATTACACCAATCCACTTCAATTTTGTAATCTTATAGGCCCCACTGGCATTGAGTTTACAAACATAGAGTGTGGAACACAAGTTGTCTGATCTCTATGGCAATACCTTTCCCACCCCAGCATACTGACTTTTATTTTTCATTTCATATTATATCTCCCAAAATTAATAGTGAAACCTTGAGACAATTGGACATGTGGTATATGAAATGCACTTAATAAACTGTAAGTCTAAATAATAATTTCCACTTCCATTTATATGATTAACCTCATATGAAATTAAGTCCTTAGGTTGGGGATGAGTGGGTTGTTATTTTTTTTTGTGTGTGTGTGTGTGTGTGTGTAGTTAAGAAAGAGGAGGATGGGAGGCAATAGATATAATGCAAGGGGAGATCAGCTAATTACCAGAGCACCAAGAATGTTGTAAAAACTCTATAAATACCTTCAGGAATATATGAATGAACAAACAGACCACTGAACACTGACTCCAGATTTCCAGATGGGAAATCATTCAAAATGCCCTGCATAGTTGTCAACACAATTGTCATAATTTAACTTGAAAATCACAAGTCTATATCCCCGAGATATTTTATACTTTCATTTGGAAATCTCCCTCATGTGTCAAGTGATCAATAATTACTGAAAATAGTGATCTTAAGAGGAATAACAGTCGCAGTGCTAGAAACTATGTTAAACACTTAAAGTATATGATCATTTATTTCTCATAATAATACTCTAAACTTGGCATTACATGTTATACCTATAATACAGATTAATGAAATAAGGAACAAGGCCAAATAACTGGCTAAGTTTCCAAAACTACTAGTAAATCATAGAGCCAGTACTCAAACTAAGGTGTGTGTCTTGCCAAAGCCTTTGCTTTAATAAATGAATAAGTATTGACAAAATGAGTGCAACTATTCTGTGCTTTTATATTAAGACAACTTGAAAAGGATTGCATAGCAAAAGTGTAATCAGTAAATGGCAAATTCTATAAGTTCTTCCTATATAAGCACTCAAGGACCCCTAAGTGTCATTATGGCCTCAGTGAGTAATGAAAAAAATGGGAGAAAGAGAATCACCCACCAGGAAAGATACTAGAATCAGGATGGAAGGAAGCTCACAGGCACCATGACACACATTTCCTTCTTCTGGTTAACAGTCACCAATGGGAGGCCATTTATCTGACTCTTTCATTTTTTTAATAATTGCGCTAAAATTCTTATGTTTAAGTGAAACACTTTTCTGAATGTAAGTTCATCTTCCATTAACAAAAATTCTTGGTATTCTGAAGCAACTCGAAGCAATTGCTTAATTACACTGAACTGCAGATGTACTCATGAGGCAATTTAGATTTCCTAAAGAGAATGCTGGATGAGCCAGCTCTTACCATAATATGTTTCCTTTCTCTTTTAAAATAATTTGTCTTTGGAGAAACCAAGATGGCAGCATAGGTGAACATCAATGCACAACAATTTCAAAATTACAACTAAAAGACAGAACGGAGACAACCCAGAACCACAGAAAAGCTGGCTGAGTGAAAATTCTACAAATAGAAGTAAAGAGAGGGGCTCACAAATACACAGAGGAGCTGTAAAAAGTTGAGGTACAGAGAAACATGGAGGAGAGTCTGGCTGGCTTCCTAATGAGAGGGAGACAGAAAATCCTGACTGCATTGAACCAATCTTCTGCCTGCACTGAACCCCAGTTCTAGGTGAGACTCATACAGGGAGTCTGGACTGTTGTGAAAAGGAAGGAGTGTAGGGAAACTTGGGGGAGCCATGAAAGACAGAGGTCTGGGTGAATGTGAAAGTGCACACATAGAGCTCTGACTGCTGACTGTGCCTCTGGCTTTCTCTAGCAGGAGGGAAAACAAAATCTCACAGCAGCACTGAAATCCAGGTCCAAATGAACTGAACACCACTTTCAGGCAAGACCCTGGGGATTCAAACACATATGGGTCCCTAGAGCACACAGTAACTCAGGGGAACCGGAAAGGTAGAGGTCTGGAGGCAAGTGTGCATGAGCCGACATAGCTGATCCTCATAACCACTTGGCTTGAAGATCAATTCCCCCCAGTGATACCAACAACAATCAAGAATTAAGTATAACAAGATAGTACACACAATTCATGAAGGAGTACACCAAGAATGTCCACCTCAGGTAACTGGGGAGTTGGAGCTACTGGGCCAAATAGGACATCTAGCACACAAAGCTACTCTACCAACTCAGGGAAGCAGCAAAATATGTGGAGACAAAAGAACAGATCACAAATGACTGGATATAGAGTTCAAAACCATGGTTAAAAGGTTTCTTAAGAGCTGAGACTGGTTTGGCGCAGTGGATAGAGCGCCAGCTTGCGGACTGAAAGGTCCCAGGTTTGATTCTGGTCGGGGGCATGTACCTTGCTTGCGGGCACATCTCCACTGTGGGGTGTGCAGGAGGTGGCTGATCAATGTCTCTCTCTCATCGATGGTTCTGACTTTCTATCTATCTCCCTTCCTCTCTGAAAAATCAATAAAATATATTTTTTTAAAAAAGTATTTTTTAAGAATTTCCACAAAAAATAAGGATAAATTTAGCAAGACCCAAGAGGAGATGAAAAAAAAAACAACTAGAAATTAAACCTACACTTACTGAAATTATATATATATATATATATACATATATATATATATATATATATATCTCAACTTTTTACAGCTCCTCTGTGTATTTGTGTGTATATATATATATATATATATATATATATATATATATTATACAGAGACCTAACAGAGGTTTATGTTTTATATATATTATACAGAGACCTAACAGCAGACTAGAGGAATACAAGAATCAAGTCAAAGCTTTAAAATACAAAGAAGCAAAAAATACTCAACTGGAAAAACAAAAAGAAAAAAAAGGGGCTTCTGGGACAACTTCAAGTGTACCAACATCAGAATTATGAGGGTGCCAGAAGAAGGGAGAGAGCAAGATACTGAAAACCTATTTGAATAAATAATGATTAAAAACTTCCCCTACCTGGTGAAAGAAATAGAGTTAAAAGTCCAGGATGCACACAGAACCCCAAACAAAAGGAATCCAAAGAGGACCACACTAATACACATCATAATTAAAATACCAAGACCAAAAGACAAAGAAAATATATTAAAAGCAGCAAGAGAAAAACAGTTCATTACCTACAAGGGAGCACCCAAAAGATTGTCAGCTGATTTCAGGCCAGAGGGGAGTGGCAAGAAATATTTAAAGTGATGAATAGCAAGAACCTACAACCAAGATTACTCTGCTCAGCAATGCTCTCATTCAGAATTGAAGGGCAGATAAAGAGCTTCACAGATAAGAAAAAGCTAAAGGAGTTCATTACCACCAAAGCAGTATTATATGAAATTCTAAAAGGTATTCTTTAAGAAGAAGAAGATGAAGAAAACGGTAAAGATAAAAATTATCAATTTTAAATACATATCTATCAATAAGTGAATCTAAAAATCAAGTTAATTGAAAATCTGATGATCAGAATAAACTGGTGAATATAATAGAATTAGGGGCATAGAAAGGGAGTGGAGTGATAATTCTCAGGTGGAAAGTGGCAAGGGGGCGTGCAGAGAAAGAAGGGACAAAATCATACACTTATGGATGAGGACAATGGGGTATGGTAGCAAGGTGAAGGGGAGCTATGGAGGGAAAAAGAGGAACTATTATAATAATGTGAACAATAAAGATTTATTAAAATAAAAATAAATAAATAAATAAATAAAATCATTTTTCTTTCCTTCCTCCTGATTCTCTTAAATTCTCATTCTCTTCATATGTTAATTAAAAACTGAAAGGTATATTTTTGAGGACTTATACATTTCAAGTCTATATTCTCGTAAATCAGATATATTTCATAAAGTACCACATTCATACAATAGCTATGGCTATTTGTACAATTAGCCATCATAATCGTTGACTAAACGACTTTGAAATAAATCTATTTTCCATCACTTTTTTTTTTACATAAGGCAATATGTTTTATGAACTCTTAAGCAACCAAGCTGGGGTAGAAACTACATAATGACAGAACAGAACAGTAACACAACATTCAACTACATGCTACAACTTCATAATACCAGTTGACTTTTGAGCTAGCTCAATTCCATATTGAAAATGACCATGTTTTATACTTCTGAGTTGTTTATGGTTTCCAGTCTTTAAGGAACTACTGGGTGGGTTGTAGAAGTATGCTAAATTTATTTGTTTCTGGAAGACAGTTTGATAGTTTTAAAAAGTAAGAAGCCTTGCCTGGCTGTCGTGTCTTAGTGGTTGTGCATAGACCATTGAACCAGGAGGTCACAGTTTGATTCCAGGTCAGGTCACATGCCCAGATTATGGGCTTGATTCCCAGTATGGGGCTTGCAGAAGGCAGCCTGTCAATGATTCTCTCTCATCATTGATGTTTCTAACTCTCTCTTCCTCTCCCTTCCCCTCTGAAATCAATATTAAAAACATTTTTTTAAAGTGAGCAGACTTTCTTTGCTATTCCTATTAGCATCTACTAAAAGTAGTAAAACTTCTGTGTACTGAAATAATCCCCAAAGAAGAACTAAAGCTACTGAAAATTTACTCATGTATGTTAAACATTTCAAAGGAAAGGACACAATGCAAAGATCATTGCAAGGGCAATCTGGAGTGGCTCTTTAAACACAGAGAGAGACTAAGACTGTGAAAAGTATAAGAAGGAGAAAAAGAGCATTTAGAGACTTAGCTCATTGTCTTTTGATGTGATCTTCTTTGTCCCTCAAAGCCTCCCTTACAGAAGAATCAAGTCAAAGATTTGACAATACAAACTGTTACCACAGTTGGCTATTAACTAAATATATGGAAACTTTCAGACTCCACTTTCATCTACAACCCACAATAAAAGTTCAGTGTCTTCTAAATTCATTAAACTAGCAAACATAAGTTTCTAAGTAGAAATGGAGTCCAAAGGTTTTTTCATTCTCCATGTATATATTTCACATTTCAGTTTCCCCAAAATATCTTGCATGATATTTAAACAAAATCACTGTGGCAATTGCAAATGTCTGGTTGCACAATTTTTTTCTTTATTCCAACCGACACTAATATACCCTAAGATACCACATACGGCTACACTCTTAAGGCATTTGAATATGAAATCATCACCCACACTACTGTCATAAGAGCAGAATAAAACAGATTACCTGGGGTTAAGAGGATGACTGACATAGTGATGAGTGAGCATACAACTAAAATCACCAGCAGGGCAATAGCAATCCCCTTCCAGTTTCTCTGTGGAGGGCTGTTACTTCCCAGTTCCTACCAAGATAAAAAAAAAATTCATAATTATACATGCTCCAAAAAATGCATTCATAAAAAAATGATTTGGTGCATGGCACAATCACAGTGTGAATGCTGATTAGAATCCTTTTCCCTCTTTGGTACCTCATCTATTTATTCTAAGGTATGTTTATTATAAATGGCTATCTTTGCAGGGGCAATCTTATTTCTCTATCAGATAAACCAGAAGAGCTTTACACCTATTGTACAAAATGCAGGTTATTTTAAATGCAGTGACTATAAAGACTATGATAATAGCCAAAATCCTCTGCAAAGTAATTATGGAAATAAAGTATTCTCATTTACTTTTTTTTTCTTTGCAACAAAGAAACTTACAATAAAGATTTAAATACAATCATCATCAAAGCACTTTATACTATGATTTTAACTAGATAAGCGGTACTAGATGAGAGATGAGGAGATCATTCAAAATGCCGCTCACTGCAGAGCCCTGCACAGTTGTGAACACAACAGGTCTTTTAAAACGGTTCCCCTACCACTCATAAAAGCAATAGGGTGCAGGAAGTAAATTAAATGAGTGCTTCTCTATCAATGGTTAACAGCATCCTCTCCCTGGGCAGCATGCATAATATTGTCAAGGAGGGGATATTGATGAGGAAGGATGAACTTGAGCATCTCTCACAATGGACAGGGTATAGCTCTTTATTTCAAATGTTCTGTGTTCTACTCTCTTGACTAGAAATGTGCAAGCACCATTCACCAAAGGGCAGAACAGACTACACTGGTTTGAAATGTGGCCAGATTATCTTTGCAACATAGTTTATAAAACACCGAGCCTCCTGGTGTTTCATAAAACACCTCAGCCCTATTTTCCCCTTTCCTAGAGAACCTTCTTTATTCAGAAATATTTAAGTGATTTGGGGACAAATAAAATATGAAGTTCGCTATGTGATCATGAGTCACCCAAGAAGCTATAGAGGAGCAATGACTTAAAAAAAGATAATTGGCATAGAAAATATTTATTAAACTATAAATGAGTTGTTGCGACACACAGATTAAAAAGAATTGAAGCCAATTTTGATATAGTGAAGTTGGCATTCAATTTTTTTTTATAAATGCTTTGGACTTGAACTAGGCTCTATATAAATTTAAGAAGTGCTGGTCTATGTGGCTCAGTTGGTTGGAGCATCATTCCATGCACTAAAGGGTCACAGATTTAATC
Source organism: Lasiurus borealis (assembly GCA_004026805.1). Lineage (NCBI taxonomy): Eukaryota > Metazoa > Chordata > Mammalia > Chiroptera > Vespertilionidae > Lasiurus > Lasiurus borealis. The sequence goes on from PVJN01000809.1 coordinate 116,833, forward strand.
CCTGCTCAGGGCACAGAGCTAGGTTGCAGGTTCAATTCCTGGGCAGGTCATATAACCAGGTTGTCGGTTCAGTTCCCAGTCCAGATGTATATGGGAGGCAACCAATAGATGTTTCTCTCTCACATCAATGTTTCTCTCTTTCTCTCTGTCCTTCTCCCTTACTCGCTCATATATATATATATATATATATATATACACACACACACACATATATATATATAATCAAGAAGAAACCAGGTATTTTGTTCTTGTTTGTGTTACACCATCTGAGATCAACCACTTTAAGTTTGTCTTTGAGCCACATAGACCAGGGCTTCTTAAGTTTATATAGAGCCTAGTTCAAGTCTAAAGCATTTATAAAAAAAAAAATTGAAATTGAAGGCCATGAACCAAATGCAACGGATGGCAATTCCACTTTTAAGTGACTGGACCCACATCTCTTTTTTTCATGCTTATAAATGCTTGTTATTCAACCTCTGTATACCTCATGCATTTTAGTTAGAATTTCCATTCACATTCACCAAGCAAATCAAGACAGTAGGTCCTCAAATCGTCAGTGTTAGAGTAATAAATCAAGACATTTAATAGTTGTATTAAAATAATCAACCATTTTCTGGATACAATGGTACTGCAAGTTTACAGGTGCTTTTGTTGTTGTTGTGTGTGGTTTGTTTTTGTTAAAATCTGCATGGTGATATCATCAGTTATTCTGTATGTAAAGGCACCACTTCAAGACTACTCAGAAGTCAGCAACAGGTGAAGAGATCACTGCTGTAAATCAAAGCCTGGGATGGTCAGAAACTCTCATCTCAGGAACTAAGAGAGAATGAAAGAAGGGCAGCAAACATAGAAAGTGGGTGTCTGGTCCATGAATCAGAAACACATTTGTATTGTTGACTCAAAGAGAGGTGAGGCCAGTACTACTGCTTCATAGTGTAAGAAAAACAAAAAGAGAATAAGATTAAGAAAGTGGAAATGACTTCTCAGTCCGGTATAAGAACCAAGAGTAAATATGAATTCAGGTAAACTAGCTCTGACCTTGATTCACTTTTACTTGAATTTAAAGTAAATTATTGGAGAAATCACTTCAGATTATTATGTAATTATCATGTACTATGTCCAGATATTGTCTAAGACAATAATAATAGCTTAGGAATCTTACTATGTGTTTGGTATTATACTAACTATTTTATATTCATAATTTCACATAATCCTCATAAAGTTAATATAAAATTACTATTATTTTGACAGATTTACAGATGAGAAAAAATTGGACTTGGAGAGTATTTATTCAAAAATAAATCCACTTTGTATTAATAAGTGAGAGACCTCAGGGCCCACTCCATGAAGTCTGGGCCCTAAATCTTACTTCAGGGGACATTCTTAACCACTATCAAATGCTGGTCTAAAAGTAAATATTTCTAAAAGTAAATAAATTCATGAGTCAATAAAAAAATGAATCAAGGAATGATTTGTACACCAATATATTAATGGTTGTACTTTAATACTTTTTCTTTAAGAAAATCCACAGTTATATAAAAGCTTTCCTGAATTCTGGAATGCTTTCAAGTGAATTTAAGTTTCCCTAGTCATAGCAAATTGATAAAATATACCACTTTCAAATGATAAAACATGTTTGAATGATATTTTTTTTATTCTGAAAAGACACACATAAAAATATGTGGTTCCTCTGGAATGACCCAGTAGTGCCCAAGGCTTGTGCAAGTGTGCAGTTCATTAAGCTTGGGGACTGCAGACTTAGTAACTGATTGGAATTCTGTCTTTTCCATTTCACCATATGTCCCTTACCTAATTTTCCTCCCTCCAACCCCTTTCATGTGCACCAACTTATAGACACTCAACCATTCAATACCCCGGCTCAACTGTCTTCTTTCAGGAGTTCCCCTAATTATGAAAGTCAGATATATTTTTCCTTCCTCTGAAAAAAATATGTTTTAAAATACATTGCATCTATAGATTGTATCTCCTATTTAATAGTGATAAGATTGCAAATATGCTTTGTAGATTTTTCGAGCCTCAGATTTTTTAAAAACTGCGAGCTGTAATAATAATGATGATTATTTTAGAATCTTGCAAAGATTTATACATATGATTTAAACTCTTATTACTTCACTGCGCAATAAGGAAGCTCACACTAAGTGAACTGCTTGGGATTATCTTCCTCCACACACTGGGCAAACCACACTCACTCAGGTCTCATCTCAAATGTTCCCTCCTCAGAAGCCTTGTCCTACCAAGTTTCTCTAAAAGCACAGTCCATTTTCCTTTCATTTCCCTCACTTAGCTTAAGTTTTCTTCATAAAGCTATCATTTTGGGGCATATCATTTACTTATGTATATATCAATATGTGTCAAGCTATTTGTTCCTTTTATCTGCCACAGTTTTCCAGAAGGAAAGCTTTATAACATCAGATACCTCACTCATCTTGCTCTCTGGTATATTCTTCACACTTTGAAGTGTTTGCATACAGGGTAGACAATAGATAACAAAAATTAATGAATGAATGAATGAGTGCATGAATGAGTGAATGGCAGCAATTATGATGATGATAATTGTGGTAATAATGGTAGTGGAAGTGAGTAATGATTAGCACCATGTATAAAGAGCTGTCGTGTCCCTGTTGAAGGTATTATCTTCTTAAAGTAAGAATCACATCTTAGACAGCTTTCAATTACTTGATGTGCTTAACAATCTCTGGTTCTCTTAAAAGGTGCTTAGAAAATGATCTACAATTAACTAAGTGGCATAAATAGAGTCCTGAAAGGGTATAGAGATAAACTGCCACTAGTTAAGTAAGTAGAGGTTACTAGTACAGTTTTAAAATGTAGCTACTTGCTAAAGATTAATTTACCAGTGATTACTTTGATCTCATTAACCTGATGCTTAGATTCCAAAAAACATTTGCCATTCCTTAAGTTACCTTCTCTTCAACTATCTGCTGCACACTAATTTTCATTGCTGTGCAAAATGGTCCTAATTGGCTTCGCTTTCAATGACTTCCTACAGCAAACACTTGAAAGCAATCAATGCACATGCCAGGACCACAGAATGGGCAAGGCGCCATGTGGCAGCCTGAAAATTGAAACACGGAAGGCACTTTCAACATGGTCATCTGGCCCAGAGGCAGAATGGAACCACTGAGATAGTACATTCCTGAGAGGTTTGGAGGTACAAGGGCAGATATTTCATATTCCAGATATAGAGGTGATATAGCATCTACATGAACATTCGCTGCGATTGTTTAGAGACATGTTGGTACTACAGACAAAACTAAACTCTATCAGTAACCTAGTTATTTATACTGTAGTTACCACCAATCCAAAAACCCATCACCCTTCAGAGAGCACTTTAGTTTATAAGACAAATGTCCAGGATACAGTGTTCCTAAATTCAAGTGCATTTTTAATTTGTTCACTGCAAAAGACAAAATGTTGAACATCACAAGCAGAAAACAGACAAGTTTCATATATATTTTAATTTGTCAAAATAAAAAAAAGAAAAAAAAAGCCTAGCCACCAGTTTCAGTCTTCTTAAAAGACGCTTATCAAATGTTTGTAGTATTCCATTTTACGTCCCCATAGAGAACTCCCATATTCACTATCATGTGTATCATGAGAAGAAATATGATTGCCGCTTATTAAAATAGTCTCACAACTGATAACACTTAGAGAAAGATAAAAGGGACAACAACAGTGTTTGCTGAAATTATGTCTGTAGATTTGATGTGGGCGCTTAGAAAAGAATAGGTTTTCTTCAACCGCATGTTTACTTTTTAAGAACAATAGTGAGGGTTCTTTAAAATACCTATTTGCTACTGGAAAAGGAAAATTAGATTTTTAGGTTAGAGTAGTAACATTTAATATCAGTATTTAATTTGATTCTCAACACCATCTCATCCATCATTCAAAAACTCATCTCTTCACTTTTCTTATAATCCTTCCTTATATGTTTGTTTTTCTTGTGTTTTTTTAAATATATTTTATTGATTTTTTTTTCAGAGAGGAAGAAAGAAGGATAGAGAGTTAAAAACATCGACGAGAGAGAGAGAAACATCGATCAGCCACCTCGTGCATGCTCCCCCACTAGGGATGTGCCCACAGCCAAGATACATGCCCTGGACTAGAATGGAACTTGGGACCTTTCAGTCCACAGGCCGACTGAGCCAAACCGGTTTTGGCAATCCTTTCTTGTTATTATCTATTGTTTCAAACCTATTCTGTGATGCTTGAATCTTTATAAAAACAAACTGTTAATATTTTCTGAAATAAATTTAATTAGTATCTCAAATTAAAAAAAAAAGAAAAAGCTACAACACGCCCCACAGTTCATTTTCTGTTCATCAGCTCCAAGGTTTGAATTTCCTTTTACTTAAATGATTTACTCTACTCAGGGTGTTCACATTCACAACACTGAATAGGTTCAACTATGATTAGGTCAGAAATAGACCAAAGACATTTATACTGCATGGCTGGAAAATATCTTAAAGTTATTTTTGTATGGTCTGTATTGTTTCATATTAGAAAAATGAAGACTGCCATAGACCCCTTGCAAAAATTCCAAATAGATGAAAACTGCTCTTACATCATTCCTAAGAAATGGTAAGTCAGTTCTGGCTTGAAAAAGCTGGAGATATGGGATGCAACAGTTGGTCAATTCTCTTTAAATAATCCTACATAACAATATGTTAACTACTGATAATTATCAACATAATAAAAAGTTTAAAAATGGAAGACAGAATAGAAAATCACAACATTTTATATGGAAATGAGGAAATTTTTAATTTGCTTGTATTGTTACAAAAATTACTTTGAACATCAAATCAACATTTTCTAAAAAATGAGGTGTTGAATGTAGTGGGATTGCTATATAACTATACAAAATTTGGAATAAAAAAGGAATCATTTTTTTTAGTTTTTTAAATAAGTGGACACTATGTATAAAAGTACACACGAAGGTATTTGAAAAGTACAACAAAGTACATGTTTCTTTTTTCTAGCAAAATAATAACATTTACAACCTGAAATAGACCAATAAACAAGAAATTGAGATAATTTTAAAGGAGCTCCCCAAAAGTTAAAAGCCACATATTTTGCATCCACAAAACAATTAATTCCTGTACCACTTAAAACATTTTAGAGTTATACTGAAAGCACTATTCCTAAATTTTACTTAGTTCACATTCTCTTGATAGTGTTTCTGAAAATGATAGCACATAAAAAATACATGTAATACACCTACTACTTCATAGTATCGCTCTGTGTACTCATGGATGTTCACAATTTCCTTATTTATCATGCTCCCCTAATTTGAAGACTCTGCTAAGCAAAGCATATATTTTTTGGTAAATAAGTGCAAGATATACATTTTTGAAAATTATGTCTGTTTCAGTTTTATGCTGTTAATGTACATAAGGTGCTAATGAATCAGTGCTACTCATGTTATGAACCAAAGGCAACAACATCACCTGGAAGTGAGTTAAAAAATGCAAAGAAGGAGTCTTTATTGCTATTTGGATTATTTTTTTAATATCAGTTTGGTTTTATTTGTTTATTATTAATTTATATAACAACTAACATTTATCTCAATTGTAATTTGACATTTATCAAATTATATTTTGATTGTGTGGAACATATTCTAGAATCTAGATGGATCACCATTAACTTAGATATAAAACAATAATGACAGCTCTTATCAATATATTATGCAGTAACAGTTTTACATTTCTAGTATCATGATTTGGAGGTCTAGCTGAACATCTGCGACTCTGAATCTGTTTAGGGTTTGAAACCATAACTAACACTGTAAAAAAGCAATTAAAGCCAAGACCAGTTTGGCTCAGTGGATAGAGTGTCGGCTTGCAGACTGAAAGGTCCCAGGTTCAATTCCGGTCAGGGGCATGTACCTTGCTTGCAGGCACATCTCCACTGTGGGGTGTGCAGGAGGCAGCTGATGGATGTCTCTCTCTCATCGATGTTTCTGACTTTCTATCTTTCTCCCTTCCTCTCTGTAAAAAATCAATAAAATATATTTTTTTAAAAAAGCAATTAAAAAACAAACAAACAGATATGATATTAGCAATATGGCAAACTAGGAAGCTGTAGGCCTTCACTCCCCCTAGAGCCACATCAAGTAAATAACCACAAGCCAATTAAAATAGCTGTACGGAGATATTCAAAGCAGTTAAGGATCTGTAGCAACCAAGCCAATGTCCACTCAAGAGAAAAAGAGAAAGCCATGCTAGCTAGTTTGGGAATTTCATAGTACTTTTCAATGTCCCAATCTCCTCCTGGCACTGTGCAGGACCAGGAGAAAATGGTCCAATCCCCCGTTCCTTCTCTGAGATGAAAGAATAGGATTGGAATTTCTTCGCATGTTCTGGCCAGTCTATGAGCTCCCTAGGAACTTCTGAGGTGCCTGCTTTGGAGATGACAGCATAGTTTGTGCCTCCGCTGGAAGCCATCGAAGGCAGTGCCAGGTTCCATGATGGATGGAAACTGTAGGGCAGTGGTTCTCAACCTTTCTAATGCCATGACCCTTTAATACAGTTCCTTAGATTGTGGTGACCCCCAACTATAAAATTATTTTTATTGCTACTTCATAACTGTAATTTTGCTACTGTTATGAATCGTAATGTAATTATCTGTGTTTTCCAATCGACTTAGGAGACCCTGCTAGGATTCTCAATTTGTGGGTCACGACCCACAGGTTGAGAACTGCTGCTGTAGAGCCTGAGACCATCGGAAAACACAGATATTTACATTATGATTCATTAACAGTAGCAAAATTATAGTTATGAAGTGGCAATGAAAATAACTTTATGGTTGGCGGTCACCACAACATGAGGAACTGTATTAAAGGGTCGCGGCATTAGTAAGGTTGAGAACCACTGCTGTAGGGGAACTGTAGACATGCAGAATCTGAGGGCGAAGGATTATAGGCAAGGGAATATAGTAGAACTCCTAAGGCCTTAAGAAAAATCAGAGGTGAAACTTTTTAGGAAATTAAGATATTTACAAACAGCTATGTATGTATACAGGAGAGCTTGGGTATGCAATATACACACAGGCCCAGGGAAGACAAATGCTGCAAAAATACCTGATCCCCATGATAATCACAAAAATGTCTATAAAATATGTACAAAAGGAAATGAGAAAGAAATAAAAACAAAGAGTATCAGCCTGCGGATCAAAGAGTCCCGGGTTCAATTCTAATTATGGGCATGTATCTAGAATACAGGCTCCTCCCCAACCCAGACCCTGGTCAGGGCTCATACAGGAACCAACCAGTCAATGTTTCTCTCACATTGATATTTTTCTCTGTCTTTCCCCCCTTTCTTCCACTATCTCTAAAAATCAATGAAAAAATATCCTCAGGTAAGAATTAAAAACAAAACAAAACAAAAATACATGTCATACACACACAAAATCAACTATATAAAAAGGAAGGTAGTAAGAGAAAAAATAAGGAATCAAAAAGCTTTAAGACATAGAAAACATACTAAATGTCAGTATGACTAATTACGTTTAAAGTTAATGGAATAAACTCCCCAAACAAAAACATAGATTCAAAAAATGTATGCAAAATAAAACAGAATTCAACTATCTGATGTCCACAAAAGATTCCCTTTATATCTAAGGACACACATTAGCTAAAAGTGAAAGAATGGAAAATATATCACATTCAAATATTAACTAAAAGATAACAAGGGTAGGGCTATAATATTATCAGACAAGTTAAATCGAAGACAACAACTGTTGTAAGAGACAAAGAAGGATATTATATAATGAAAAAGGAATAGGTAAAAGGTTCTCCACCGAAGATATATACATGGCCCATAAGCACATGAAAATATGCTCAACATAACTAATCATTGGCTAAGTAGAAATCAAAACCATAAGATACTACTTCATATACATTAGGACAGCTATTACCTAGAAAACAGAAAATAACAAATGTTGGCAAGGATAGAGAAAAATTGGCTACCTCTACCTTGCTGGTAATACAAATGGTGTAGCAGCTGTTGTGAAAATATAGTATGGCAGTTTCTCAAAATTTAAAAATAAAATTACCATGATTCAGCAATTCTAACTAGGCATATTGCCCAAAGAATTAAAAACAGGGATTTGAACAGATATTTGTACACCCATGTTCTTAGCACCATTGTTCACAATAGCTAAAACGCAAAGAAGCCCAATTGTCTAGAGATGGGTGAATGGAGAAACAAAAAGCAATATACACCTACAATGTAATATTATTAATAACTAGAGACCTGGTGCATAGGTGGGTTCTGACTGGTCCTCTCTGATTGGGGCCAATTGGGCTAGGCTGGCTGGGAGGAGGGGCCACCCCCAATACAGTTGGAGGTTTGAAGTGGTGGGGCTAGACAGAGGGAGGGACCACAGGCAGATGGTAAACCAGCCCTGCCTCCTGGTTAAACTCCCAGTCAAGGGGACAATTTGCATATTAGCCTTTTATTATATAGGATGAAAGAGGAAGAAAATTCTGGCATGTTATAACATCTAGAAATCTTGAAGACATTACTAATAAAAATTAATCCATCACAAAATGACAAATACTCTATGATTCCACTAATACAAGTTACTTAGAAGAACCAATTTCACAGAGATAGAAGTATATATCTTTATATGATTGCCAGGCACAAAGAATAGGATGAAATTGGGAGTAATTGCTTAATGGATATAGAGTTTTAGTTTGAGATGAAAAATGGAGTATGCTTAATGTCAATGAACTGTATACTTAAAATTATGAAACTTATAAATTTTGTTATGCATATTTTGCCACAATTTTAAAAACATATATAATATCAACATTCACAGTAGTATCAGATATATTAAATGAATTTAGGAAGTTTTTGTGTACGAGGAAAGAAAACAACAAAACTTTAGGAAGCAAATTACTGAATTTCTGTCAGGAAGATGTCATAAATGTTATAAAAATGGTCATTTTCCAAGATTAATCTAAAAATAAAAAAATAATTTCAATGAAAATCTTAACACAACAATTTTTTTAACTGATAAAATGTTTTTGTCATTCATCTTTTAAAATAATTATATGAAAGTATAATCATTTTGAAAATAAAAATAAGATGGGTGTCAGATGTTAAAATGTAATATTAATATGTGCTAATAAAATATATGATATTTATAAGAAAAACTACATTTCAAAGATATAAGTTCTATGCGCACCAAGAGACAAAGTGTTTATAATTTGATCTCCAATATATCATTATTTTATCTTTCTGTAAGGAAGGACTATTGAGGTTTCTCACAGCACTCTAATTAGACATCTTTATGATCTCTGTGGTGCCATTATTTTTTCCATTACCTTACTTGATGTCTTAGCAGCATTTTCAACCACTAACCATCCAATCCTCCCAGAAAAGTATTTTTTTGGTTCCTGCAACACCACACTCTCCTGATTTTTGTCTTTTGTTGCTAGCAATTTTTCCATATTCTTTACTAGTTTCTTCTTAGGCTTACCTCTAAACCATGGAGTTCCCCCAAACTTGAGCTTTTTTTTTCGCTATATGAACACTATTTCTAGTGATATCATCCAATGCCACTTTTATCATCCAAATTTTATATATTAATGATAAAAAGAATGCATACACCAGCTATTTGTAAAAGAAAAAAATAATAAAGGTGTCACCATGTCAATACATATTGATGTTAATTTTTAATTATTGACTTACTACTCTGTAACATATGAAATTGGCCTAATCCTATCTAATAAAAAGGGAATATGCTAATTGACTGCCTACCTTCAAAGATGGCAGTGCCCACAGTCAATAAGGAGGGAATATAGTAGGAAATATGCTGATTGACTGCCACCCCCTCAAATATGGCATTGCCCACAGCCACAAGATGGTGGCACTCAGTCCCCTCACCCCTACTGGGACAGCAGCCTCACAGCAAGGCCAGTACCGTGGGCCCGACCACTCCACACACCTGCCTCTGGTGTCCCCCAGTCCTCTCAGCACCCCACCACCTAGGGCTGGCCAGAGGCTCAGACAAGCCTCATATGGCAGCTGCCCAGTTGCCCAGGGCTAGCCCAAGGTGCAGGCAGGCCTCGGATGTTGGCTGCCCAGCCATTCAGAGCCACCCGAGGCTCAGGTAACCATGGAAAACAGAGGCTTGTGCTGTAGGCAGTGGCAAGAGCAGAGGTGTGATGGAGCATTCACCTTCCTTTGATTGCTGGGTTGCCTCCCACCCCTGAGGGCTCCAGACTGTGAGAGAGGGTGGTGGGTCAGACTGAGGGAGCCCCCTCCAGTGGATGAATTTCTATGCCCTGAGCCTCTAGATTTTATAGTTATAAACCCAACTACTAATATCTGAGAAGAATGGTCACTTTTATTTTCTTCCTCTTTTTGTTATTTACCAAATCATGTGTAGTCTCAATGGCATTCCACCTGATCAGACACTATTACATGCTCATCTTCATATCCTCAATACTTAGTACAGAAGTTAGTAAGTTTTCACAAAATACCTGAACAGAAGCACAGTGCTCAGCGTTAGGCACTATGACATAAGAATAGGGTCTTTAATCTTGACACATCCATCTCAGCCACATGGGAACTAGGAGACGACCTGACTATATGCCTCTGAAATCTAAAAAGAAATGACATCCCAGGAAGGTAACTGTCAATTTTTTTCAGGAACTATATGTTTGTTGTTTAAAGTGAAAGAAATCATATGGAAAAGGACAAGAACCATAGGACTTTACTCATATGTGGGATATAAAATAAAAATAATAAATTAACAAATGAAACAAACAAACTCATAGACATAAACAAATAGTGGAAGGTAGACTGATGCAGCCACTGTGGAAGACAGTATGGAGTTTTCTCAAAAAGTTAAAAATAGAACTCCCATTTGACTCACATTTATGTCTATATCCCAAGAAACTGGAAACACCAATCAGAAATGATATATGCACCCCTATGTTCATAGCAGCACAATTTATAATAGCTAAGATTTGGAAACAACCTAAGTGCCCATCAGCAGATGAGTGGATTAAAAAACTGTGGTACATCTACACAATGGAGTACTATGCCACTATACAAAAGAAGGAATTCTTACCATTTGCAGCACTGGAGAGCATTATGCTAAGCAAAATAAGCCAGGCAGAGAAAGATAAATATCACATGATCTCACTCATATGTGGGATATAATGACCAATGTAATTTGATGAACCAAAATAGAGCCAAATAGCAGGGAAGGTTGTAGGGGGTAAAGGGGGGGGGGATGTTAGAGAGGAACCAAAGGACTTGCATGCATGAATATTAGCATAACCAATGGACCCAGACACTGGGGCAGTGGGGGCTTGCCCTGGGTGGGAATGGATGGGGGGGGCGGATGTCAATTGAAGAAAAAGGAGACATAAGTAAAACTTTAGACAGTAAAAAAATATAGCTCAGCGGGAACAAATTGGATCAATAACCTAAATTCTTGGTGGTGATTTGTCATCATGAGTTGCTAATAAGCCAAATAATAATCTTCAAGTTTGATTTTAGGAGATGAGAAAACAGCAAACATAGTTTGTTTAGTCATGCTAAAGGTCTAATATTTTATTTTGCAAACTCACCTCCTGAGTCTGAGGAAAGCAAGGAACCTAGTCATTGCTCATTGTTTCTGCAATTCCCAACACAGGTTTGGGAACACAATGCATCCACCAATATTTATTAAATATATAAATATAGCAAACTACAGTATTATTTTGGCTTTTTATAATATCTAATCCTTATATTTACCTTGCAGTTACTCCAATCCTTTTGTACCAATAAATATAAAGCTAACTTTATATCAAGGTGTGATATAAAACTAAGTTGAACACAGATTATCTATGTTTAATGTGGAATATATATTCATTATAGACAAGTAGAAAATAGAAGCTTACCAGCCTGGTCTCTCCACATTAATAATTGTGTGATTTAAGTTAAGGCTTTTATTTTCTTAAGCATCAAACACAAAAGGTTTGCACAAATAATGCCATTCGTCTGATGCAGCAATGTCACAAAACCCATCCCTACTTTTGTACCTACTCAATAAAGCACAGTCTTACTTGCTTCAAATACATAATAGAGGTGATATTACCCAGTGCATATGGTATCTGTAAGTCTAAGAAAAATGCAGGTGAAAACTGCAAATGATATCTGTGAGTCTTCTAAGAAAAATGAAGGTGAAAACTGTCATAATCTGTTTATTCAGTATAAACGTAATTGTTGTAACCATGTGTCTCACATTTGAACAATAGAGATACTATACAGAATTGTTCATGTATTCTCACTGTGTCAGGAAAAATAGTTCCTGTGAACAGTTTTATAAGATCTGTAAACTCCTAAAGACATATACATTTCTGAAGCCTAAATATGACCTCTGTCTGTTGCTAATTTATAGGTTGGGACAAAAATAAGTTTACAGTTGTGAGTATGGAAACAGGTTTTATCATTATTTTATTATTTATTGTATTATTCCCATAAAAAAGTGTAAACCTACTTTTTTCCCACCCTGTATATTGGATAAAAGAAGAAAGGAAGTAAAGGAAGGGATAGAAAGGAGATAGGAATGAGTGGATGAAATGGGAAGGAATCCATACCTCCTGTGTAAGTTTCCATCACATGAATGACAATCTATCTGAAAAGATCAATATTTAATTTTTAAAAAGAAAATTCAATTCAAAATTGTAATGTTAGGTGTTAGATGCTAAATGCAATAGGAATCTAAAATAGAATATATTTTTTAAAAATTATATATATATATATATATATATATATATATATATATATATATATATATATCATCAACAATGAGAATCATTGATTGGTTGTCTTCTGCAGTGGGGATTCAGTCCACAACCTGGGCATATGCCCTGATTGGGAATTGAACTGTGACCTCCTAGTTCATAGATCGACAACAATAAACCATTGAATCTTGCCAGCCAGGCAAGAAAAGATCTTGATGGTGTTAAATGATAAGGATGCTATTTTGACCCTTTCTTAGGTTAAAAAAAATAAATCAGGAAGAGCTTAAATACTAAAAATACCAGGCTGAAGGAAATCCCATTCCTTACTATCACTTCAAGTTGAACAATGTGTATTGAATTAGCTTCCTTTTCTAGTGGTCAAAGTTTCCAATTGCCCAGGAATCAAATAAAATTCCAAACAAAGGTTAAGAAAATAGTAAAGCCATTGGCAAAGGAGGACTACTGGAAAGAATCAGGGGTGTACAGCTTCAAGCCAATTCAAAGCCAAATTAGTAATTGGCTCTTCAGAACACAGCTGACCTTTAGATGTGGTTGAGCGTTGGAGGAAATGAGGCAATTCATCAGATCTCCTTATTTAACTAACTGCTATTTTAAGTAACTGAATTTCTACAATACCACCCCCAAATCCCAAGTCAAAAACCTTCCCTATAAGTCAGCATCGCCTGATCTGTAAATCCCTTTTCTCCTCCAGGGTCAGGGCCAGTGTGGCTTACTAGAGGAAACAGTGGCTATTGAGAATTTATTTCTTAGGAGAAAGATATTTCAGTTTCTCAGGAGTAGAAACCAGTAATTAAATGAAAGAGACACATTTGATGTAGCACAAAAACAATATTTTTCACCTATTTACATATTGAATAAATACTTCTTAACTCTTAAAAAATAAAATGTAATAAACTTTAAAAATGTATTACATTGTGCATTTCCTTCATTGTGAACATTTTCAGCTCTGCCTTTTAAATATTAGTTATGGAGGATAGCCACTTCTTTCCAGTTTGAAGATAGCTTGCATTTAGGAGAAAATCTTTCTAATTCCCTTTTCACATACAGAAATCTATAATAATAAAATCATAATATGCTAATTAGACTGGATGTTCTTCTTTCAGGACAAAGCCACAGTGGGCAGGGATTGAGGCAGAGGCGGCCACCAGGGTGGTGGGGCCAAGGTCCTTGCATAATTTTCATGCATCAAGCCTCTAGTTTAATATAAAAAGACAGCTATAACTAAGACATCTATTTTACTGCTTTTACTTAAAAAGAATAAAAGCAGAAATTAATGAAATGTGACTTTAATTGTTTTATTGCTTTGGTTATTAAAATGCTAATAAGCATCATATAGGTATTGAAAAAGGAAAGAAGTGAGATTCCAACATGTCAGTCAGGACAGGAGTGAGGGAATATGAGGGACTGAGGAAGTGAGAGGGCAAGTGTATGGTTGTGCGCAGGTACGTGTGTGTGTGTGTGTGTGTGTGTGTGTGTGTGTGTGTGTGTGACAGTCGGACTGCTCAGGTGCCTCTGGGGCAGGTAATTTGGGCTTTTCTGCCCAAAAAGCCCCAACTACTACCACAGGCACTCCCAGGGAGACTCTGGCTCAGAGACCACCCATAGCATCATGAAGGGCTTACCACATCCTCCATGAGAGGGCTCAGGGGGCCAGCAATGGGTAGGTGCCCCGGCTTGCCACCACCCAGACTAGCTATGAGCTTGGGCCTAAACCCACAGACACCTGCCTAGGACACCTGCCTGGGACCCTGTGCACCCAGAGCCCACATGCCTGCAACAGATACCAGTAGGACCTCTTACCCTGGCACACATCCAGCCAGGACTCTGTCCTTCACCTTGAGACCACTACTGACCCCGCAGGACTTTTGCCCATGTTGTGTATGCACCCTTTGCAACTACTGCCCTAGAGCTCAGCTGCTGGGCTCCTCCACCAGGGTGATGGGGCAGGAACTGTGCTGAAGCCTGGGAGGTGGATAAAAAAAGGCTGTGGGACATTTACACAATGGAATGCTATGCAACTATAAAAAAGAGGGATCTCGTACCCTTTGTGACAGCATGGATGGACCTGGAGACTATTATGCTAAGTGAAACAAGTCAATCTGAGGAAGACAAATATCACATGATCACACTTATTTGTGGAATATAATGAACAAAAAGAATTGACCAACAATATAAGTATGGAGGAATAGAACAGACTGACATACCTCAATGTGGGATTGAGGGAAATGAGAAGAGTTTACAAAGCAAGGAACTTATATAATTATTTGCATAGTCCATGGATATAGTCAAGAGGGTGATAAAGAACTGGGAGGTAAGGGCTGAGAAGAGGAGTGTAAAGGGATGGGGGTAGGGAGATGAGAGACATCTGTAATGCTATCAACAATAAATCTATACTAATAAAAGAATAATATGCTAATTATACATGAAGACCTTCTGGAGACCCTCTGGACAAAGCCATGGTGGTGGGGCCTAGTCAGAGATGGTTAGGGGTGAACAGGACAGCAGAGGAAGGAAGTTGGGGAAGGAGACCATCAGGGAGGCAGTTGGAGGCAATCAGTCCAGCAAGGGAGACAGTTGAGGCCAATCAGGCTGGCCGTAAGGGCAGTTGGGGGTGGGGCAGTTGGCTATGATCAGGCCAGCAGAGGAGGGAAGTTGGGGCCAATCAAGCCTGCAGGGGAGGGCAGTTAGGGGTGACTGGACTAGCAATGGAGGGCAGTTGGGGGCAATCAGGTCTGCAAGGGAAAACAGTTGGGATGATCAGGCTGGCAAGGGAGGACAGTTATGGGTGACCAGGCCTGCAGGAAAGGGCAGTTAGGGACAAGCCAGCAAGAGAGGGCAGATAGGGGTAATCAGACTGGTTAGGGAGTGATCTGGCTGCTAAGCAGAAGTGGTTAGGGGCAATTAGGCAGGCAGGCAGGCAAGCGATTAGGAGTCAATAGTCCTAGATTGTGAGAGGGATGTCCCAGAATGAAGAGGGTGCATGTTGGGCTGAGGGACAAACACACCCCTGCACGAATTTCATGCATCAGGCCTCTAGTCTAAAATAAAACTGTAATATGCTAATTAGACCAGACAGCTGAATGATCTTCTTGAAGTGCTTTTTGACGTGCTTCCTAACATCCTTCCAGATGACCTTCCATACAAAGTTGGGGCTGCAAGGGAAGTCCTAGTCATGGGTGCCAAAGGGAAGCCCATGCTGGTAGCTGGGGGAAGGAAGGCCTACTCTTGCACAAATTTTGTGCTTCAGCCCTCTAGTATGTGTGTGTGTGTATTAAACATTTAAAAAATAAAAAGTAAAATAAGTAACAACTTATATATTAACTTTGATAATCAATATTTCTATGTTCCTTTTAATTGGAAATGCTAATATGTATGTTTTAACTTTTCTACTACTATGTAATGTTTATAAACAATTTAAATGTATATGCTATACATGAACATTATACAATGAACAAACAAATTAACAGAGATTTCGACTTTCAAAAAAAAAATCTACCTTAAGGTAGTACCCTGGATATTTTTTTGAAACTACTGGACCAGGAATAATTAAATAAATCCCAGGTAAGCTACACTATATGTGCCTAAGGATGCATCATACATCCTTTGTGCTTTGCTTAAAGGAAGACTTCACTGGCTGGAGATTTTTGTATAGATGAGTAAGGCAATTACTCTCCTCAAAGCCAATCAATATTTCTATTCATATGCTAAGACAGTCCTCTTTCCCATAGTCTTTGTGAATACAGTCACCAGGATCCACAGCAGTTCTCAGAATGTGCCCTCAGTGCTACTGGTTAAAAATAAACCATCCCCCTCACACATTCATAGAGGTTTTCTCTAATTCTTCATTTTGCCTGAATTATTAGATTATGGATAGTCTACATCTTTAAATTAGAATTTTATCGTATTTTGCATATCTTACATTTTTCATTCTGCAAAAGAAGGATAATGAAATTCTATAAGCCTTATATCTGAGTGGGAGAGGAGGTAGGGAGTGACTATCCATTGATCAGGAAGAAATAACCAACTTCATGTCTTTTCCTCTTTTAAAATCATCTCTGCTTTGGCCACATAATAAATATGGACTTATTTTCTGATGATGCTTATTAGCATTATAAAAACATGCTAAGAAAGAGAGGATGTTTTATAGTTGTCTCAAGCCAACAGTAAGCTCTCCCCTCATAAAATAGTATTGATATAAACATTCCATGTTAATAATCACAGCAATAAGCTTACCAACTCCAGCCTAGTCATTTTTCATTTTGTTAAGCATTTCAAAAGAGATTTGCAATGATAACTTTAGAACAGTTCTTCAAAGAAGAAGAGCTATAAATATAATTTTGGAAGCTCCCTTCCTCAAAAAATCAAAGCATAAAGGGGGGTGGTAAAAGGCTGAGAAAGAACAGAGCAAAGCAATAATTCTTTCAAACACAAATTTAAAAAGAATCAAAAAATTAACAAAATCTACCTACTAGCATATGAACTCCATGGGAGCTAAATCTTATTTCTTTCAGTCATTGTGCTAAAAGAGCCCAATGCCTAGTAGATTCTGAGTGTATATTTGGTAAACAAATAATAGAATCTCTAAATCCAGAAACACATTTTCTTCATAGATCAACCTCCTACTCATCATGTGTCCCTCTGTATCAGAGTGGCCTTTGTACCACTCCAGAATGATCCTGATTCCCTAATGTGGCACCATGCCTTCCTAGTGGACTCATTGACTTATTACCTTCCTGGTAGCACTTACCCAACTGCTTCTGATTGTCCCATTTTCATATATCTCCTCCCCTAGAACATATCTTTAATCAGCAAATACTCATTGAACAGGATGAGAATGACAGTGAGGTTCCTTTTTAGGAAAGATATATTCCCTTTTTCTCTCCCCAGTTTTACCGAGATATAATTGACATTTAACATTGTGTAAAATTAGATAATGATGATATGATACACTTCCATATTAATAATTACCACAGTAATTACCATCTTCCTCACCTCATATAATTGCCATTCTTTTTTGGTGCTGAGACCATTTAAGATATACTCTTCTGGCAACTTTCAAGTACAGTGGTACCTCGAGATACGAGTTTAATTCGTTCCGTAACCTTGAGGCCTGGGAAACTATGAGATTCTCGAGTCTTGGTAAACTGGTGGGTTGTGTGCAGCTGGCTGATCAGCGCGATAACTCCTATCTCAATGTTGCTCGTATTTCAAAGCAAAAATCGCTCACTCAAGGGCTCATATCTCAAAAATCTCATATGTTAGGGCACTCGTATTTCGAGGTACCACTGTATATAATACGGCATTGTTAACTATAACATTCATTTTATAAGTGAAATTGTATAGCTGTTGACCTACGCCTTTCCATTTTCAACCTCCAGTCTCTAGTAACTACCACTTGACGTCCTGTTTTATGACTCTGTCCTTTATAGATTCCACATCTAACTGATATCATATAATATTTATCTTTCTCTCTCTGACTTATTTCACTAAGCATAAAACCCTCCAGTTCAGTCCACGTTGTTGCAGAATTTTTTTCATTCTCATGGTGGAATAATATTTTATTGTATACACATATATACCAGATCATGTTTATTAATTCTTCTGTAGACAGAAACAAACTGATTTCCTATTTTAGCTATTGTGAATAGTGCTGCAATGAGCATGGGAAAGCAGATATCTCTTCAAGATTCTGATTTCATTCCCTTAATGTCCCACAAAAATGATGGCTGCATCATATGGTTGTTTTATTTTGAAGTTTTTGAGGGACCTTGATCCTATTTTTCATAATTACTGCACAATTTATTAGTTATACCGATTAATAATGCAGATTGGTAATCAAGAAAACACAATAATTTCAAGAGAAATATCAAAAGTGGTTACTCAACATAATGTTAATCATTAGCTACACATTTCCACATCTACAGGTAATTTGTGGATACTGTTTTGAGGCAAACCGTCCAGAGATCCAATTTCCCACGTATGTTTTGAAGTGCTGCTCAGAAAGTGCATGTGTCATTGATCAGAACAAGTAGTGATCTGAAGGAGCAGGGTCTGGTGAATACGGTGTGTGGGTTAATACTTCTCAGGCAAGATCTTTTAATGTGTCTTTAAATGGTTTTGAAGCAAAATTATTTTTCCATGTCTTCTGGCACATGCTGTCATTTCACAATCAAAACATGGTTCAAATGAATTATTCATTATAGGTAGTGATCAGTATTAATGGTTACACCTGGTTTTAGAAGCTCATAATACACTACACTTTCTGATCCCAACACAAAGAGCATTGTCTTTGTGAAGCAATTTGGCTTTGCAGTTGATGTTGATGGTTGACCTGTGCATTTTGGATTCTTAAAATAAATTACTTTTCATTACCAGTCACAATTAGATGCAAAAACAACTTTCTTTCATACCATTGAAGCAACATTTTACTGATGATTTTTTGGTTTTCCATTTGTATTTCCTTCAGTTGATGTGACATCCACTTTCCTTCCTTTAAAATCTTTCCCATTGTTTGTAAATGATCGGAATTGTTTGCTGAGCAACATTTAATCTTTCTGCAAGTTGTTTTTGAGTTCCACACACATCTTCATCTAATAATGCTTGTGATTATTGGTCTTCATACTTTTTCGGTTGACCTAGACGTCTTTGTCTTTCACATCAAAATCATCACTTTTAAAGTGTTTACACCAGCATTCACAGGTATCTTGAGATGGAGCATGTTTTACCATAAGTGCTGATAACTTTCAGCAGCACTTTTCTTCAAAATAATGAATTAAAACGTCCAACAAATCCTCTTAAGCCTAAAAGTATCTATGATGTTAACACCTTCAGCAAATTTGACATTTGAAGTTTTGAAGCTTGCTATCAATACAACAAAATAGCATACATATCAAATTGCATATATATCAACATGTATAACTTCATCTATTGAAAAAATTCCACATTATTAACTGGTATACCTAGTACATCCCCACAAATAGTTCACAAGAGTTCCTTTTCTCCACACCCTCACCAACACTTGTTAATTTCTGTCTTTTTTATAATAGTCACTAGAGGCCTACTGCACAAAATTGGTGCATGAGTGTGGTCCCTAGGCCTGGCCAGCAATCGAAGTGCAAGCATCTGGTGAGGAAGGGCAGGCCCCAGCTGGTCTCTGGGCCTTGAACAGCACCTGGACTCCTGGGGTCCCACGTGCCCCCCTCCACCTGAGTCCCTATGTGGAGAGGAGGTGAGCATGCCCAGACACCATGGGCGGGGGCACAGCATGGGCCTCTGGGCCACCCAGCTGTGCTGCACAGAAGCTGTGCGGGCAGTGTGCTCTCTTCTGGCCTGCTTCACAGACCAGCTCCTGCGCGAAACCCACTGGGAGCCCTATTGGCCCCTGTGGTCCCAGCGGCCGTGGCCGGCTCACCTGTAAGACACCATGCAAGTGTGGGGCAGGCTCCTTGTGGGCACCTCGTACCTGAGTGCACAGCTTCCCTCACACGTGAGCCCTGGCGTCCCGGGGGAGATTATTAGGGGGAGTGAGAGCGAGCTCAGTGGACAATTTGCATTCTCACCACAACTCAGTCCCTGTCAACCCTGCCTCCAGGTAACCGACTACAGGTCAAAGCTCCTGGTGCTGCATCACAGAAGCCCACCATGTTCCTCACTGCATCCTGGTGGGTGTCAGCACCCATCATAGCGAATGGTCAAACTCCTGGTCTCCTGGTCTCTCTGTTGAACTGTCATAGGGGGCAATTTGCATATTAGGCTTTATTATATAGGATTGTAACAGGTGGGGCATGATATTTCCTGAAGATGTGGATTTGCATTTCCCTGATCATTTGCGATGATGAATATCTTTTCATGTACCTGTTGGCCATCTCCTTTACCCATTTTAAAATTGGATTGTTTATTTTTTGCTGTTAAGTTACCTCATTTACTTACATATTTTAGATGTTAACTCCTTATCAGATATAAAATTTTCAAATATATAGTTTCATATTAGAAAACTGCTGATTAGTCGAACTCTTTCCCTAGATTTAGCTATTAGGGAAAGGTAATGGGAATCAGCATAAGTGTTCCTCTTCGCTTCAGCTTACACCTTTAGCAAGACATTTACAAACATTTGTGCTGATTTAGAGTTTAATGGTGAGATAGGAACTTTCATGGGATCACTAAGGCATAAGAATCTAGCATAACTCTCCTTTGTATTTCACTTCCTTTTTGCTCTCCTTAAAAAAAATGAATTTTTGAATCCCTATTCTACACATCTACCTACAAGTTGGATGCACCCCTATGTTAAATTCCAGAGTTTATGAACAGCTGGATAATTTTTTCTATTTTTCCTTACCAGGAGCTTGTCTGCACTGCATGGTGGCAACACAGTGAATTTAGGGTTGGGGAGGATTATGGGGGAGTCGGGGATGGAAACATTGCTTTCTCAGAGTTGACTCATAACTATGGTCCCAATCTACAGAGAAACATGCTGCCTATATCCTGATTCCATTACTGGACTTCAAAACACCATGCAGCAATCGGAAAAAGGTGTATACCTGGAGTGCCCTCCCAATTCTTGACTACCTGATTTCCAAGGCACATAAATACCTATTGAATAAGTGAAAAATAAGGGTATATTAGACTCAGGTTATTAAATACCATAATTGTAAAACCGATTTTCCTTACTCTGATTCTGTATTCCCCCCAGCAACATCTAGCTGTAACCTTTAGCTCCCCTGCCTGCCTCCACTAGTGACAAAGAGGCCTGACCAGACTGACCCAGTCCTGCAGGCTGCATGGCTATTTTTCTTTTTCTTATAAACTTGTCCTCAGCACTGTGGCTTATCTGTTCATCTCTGTGCCCTCAGTTAATGCGAATCTGCACCTAAGTGATGAATCCATTTAGTATGATTATAAATACCGAAGTACCTGTGCCTCACACCTGAGTGACAGATCTTGTACCAAAGTGATTCAATCAAAATTAAATGAGAAATGTGGACAACTAGCCAGTTGACTTTGCTAAGATATAGCCTGATCTTGACATTCACCTGTCTTTCAAATGTTCACAATAGACACATTTGCAGGATTCAGTCAACCATCCCCAGTAGGATGTTTAGCAGCAGCACATCCTAAGATGGATGTGACAATGCTCAGACTTCCAGTAAAAGTACAGGCTTCATTCTAAGACCGGCCTATTTAGCAGTAGTAAGGAACAGTTTTGGGGGAAGTAACAATAACACTAAATATGTTCTACTTGTGACCTACTAAGGTTGTGCTCCCCAAGTTTAGACACCCAACACACTAGAGGACATAGCAGCACAAAAATATGATGAGCTGTGGAATAAAATCAAAGTGCAAACAGAGAAGCCATTCCACCTGGATATTTGATGTGCAGTTTTACAATTAATTAAAATATGGGAGTCTTAAAGTAATTAGAGATTCAGCAAGGGTTATGTGACATGTTTTAAAGACAAATAATTTAGATCCCAGAGATATCTCAAGAAGCAGTTTTTACTGAGTTCCCAGGCTTCCTTATTATTATTTAGCAGGAAAGTTTGAAGAATGTTATTCTGAAATAAGAGTCAAAGAGTTAAATTGGACATTATGGGTTTTACACACATAATAAATGCAGTTACTATATGGAGTTATTTAGTTTTATATTACACAAAGTCTAATATATGAAGGATACTATTAAGAAGGATTCATTCCTATGGAAGTAAAATTTATATTCATAAAGGCTTAAGCAGCACTAAAGAAATATTAGACTAATAACTAGACATAATAAAGGATTGCATATATACATGGTGTTGTTTAACTGCAATAAATATTTTCTCCTAAGATTTTTTTACAACAGGATCTGATGGAGCCTGGTTTGAGTAGTGAAAAAAAAAAAAGTTAACAAGGAAGCAAATGTTTGATCTGAATGGCCTAAAACACTTAACAGTTCTAGATTTCTTGATTGTGAAAACATATAAGAAAAGCCATCATTTTTTCTTAAGTTTGGAAACCCATAGCTTCTACTGTGTAATGGATTTAGGGAAGTGCACATTGGCACAGTGCTACAGCTTTCTAAATCTGGTCACTATCAAGGTCTTGGCATAAATGAATGTGTTGAAAAATAATGAGTCAATGAGGAAGATCAGGTCAGTTACCATTTCATCATCATAAAAGATCTGAAATTTTCATGCCTATATAATGCACAAAACATTCCAAGTGGTAGCAATACCATGTCTGCTGATAAATGGGTTTCAGAGATAACACATCTATCATTCGCATAAAGGTAGTGGAAAAATGATATGGAAACAAATAAAATATTCTTATACAATGGCCACACTCATGTTCAGACAACAAGTATTATGACACCAGTATATAGCAAGACTGTTTTTCATCCAATATTTAAAGAGAAAAACAAAACACACCATTAATTTACCAGATATTGAAAACCTCTGGTGAGTAAAATTCAATATGTTATGTTGGTTAATAAAGCTTAAGGTCAGAATGTTTATGTATCCTAATTTAACAACACCTTAGTAATGACCTTGAATATTTATTCTTGGAAATACTGAAGAAGTGGTAAGTGATAAAAGGGCAGAGCCTGATCTGCAATGACATAACAAATATCAGCTTCACCCTTGTGGATTAGAGGTAGAATGTTAGGGGCAGATCAGCAGTAATTATCCTGCCTTTCACACTGTCAAGTGAATTGCATGGTTTATCTCCATCTCCTTTAAAAATACAGAAGATCTCACTTTGCTGGCCAGCAAGAAGGTTCTCTACCATAAGGAACATGAGAGTGCTGGAGAAATCACAGATGACCTTATTGCATGTGCATGATTATTGATGTAACTTTTAGCAAACAAAGGAAGTGTGCCTCCTCAAATAATATACTGGAATACCTCAGAGAGATGCTGATTACACCAGTGTCAGTGATATTTTGTAGAGTTAATGGTCTCCACTTCTGATTTGCAGATCATGTGACTTAAGGAAATGTTTTGTCAGATATTTTAATTTAACAATTCCTTTAGTATAAAAAAATATATCAAAACAGGATACTGTTGATCAAGCAAACTGTTTATCCAGTCCAGGATTTCAACAAGGTCCCAAAAATGTTGGGGTCTTCATAAATGTGCACATTGTTTAAATCAAGGGTGGGGAACCCTTTTTCTGCCAATGGCCATTTGGCTGTTTATAAAATTATTTGCAAGCCATACAAAATTATCAATTTAAAAATTAGCCTGCTATATTTCGTAAAACATTTCATTAACTCCAGAGGAAAAACTAATATTGTGGCATAGGTGAACAGCTAAACTGCTGCCTCGCACAACCATTTCAAAATTACTACTAAAAGACAGAACAGACATCATCCAGAACCACAAGGAAGTTGGCTGAGTGGTAATTCTACAATTAGAAGGAAAGAGAGGTGCTCACAGAGACTTCGAAGAGCTGCAAAAAGCTGAGGTACGGAGTCACTCCCATGGAGAGGACTGACGGCAGAGTGCCTGGCAGGTTTCCTCTAATGGGAGAGAGACTGAAATTCCTGACTGCACTGAACCCCAAATCTGACTGTACTGAACCCAGTTCCGGGCAAGACTCATACGGGGAGAGTATGGACTGTTGTGAAAAGAGGGAGTGGATGGAAACTTAGGGGAGATATGAAAAGACAGAGGTCTAGAGTCTTTCTAGGGCAGACACAGTGGGCTGACTGCTGATTGTGCCACTGGCTTTCTCTAGCAGGAAAGAGACAGAACCTCCCAACTGCACTGAAATCCATTTCTGATTGCACTGAACTCCAGTTTCAGGTGAGACCCTGGGGACCCAGATTCATAAGGGTCCCCAGAGCACACGGAAACTCGGGGGAGTCGGAAAGTCAGAGGTCTGCAGGTGCATGTGAAAGATAGAGTTCTGGAGGTGTGCATGTTCACAGAGAGGGCTGCAGCAATTACCTAGAGACACAGACCCAGTGGCCACGGAAGGTGGGGCTGACAGGAAGCCAAGGCTGTTTCTGCTCAGACCTGAGACTCCGCCCCACCCAAGATGAATAGAGAAGTTTTCGCAATTTTGCAAGCCTTGTATCATAAGGCTGACTTCAACACAGAAATTCTCCTGGTGTAGACACAGCTAATCCTCATAAGGCTGACTTCAACACAGAAATTCTCCTGGTGTAGACACAACTGATCCACACAAGCAATTAATTTGAAGGTCAATTCCCCCCAGTGATACCAATAACAATCAAGAATTAAGTACCACAAGGCTGTACACACAGTCCACAAAGGGGTGCACCAAGAGAGTCCACCTTAGGTAACTGGGGAGGCGGACTTACCAGGACACTTAGTAGACAAAGCTACTCTACCAACTCAGGGAAGCAATGAAAATGCAGAGACAAAGGAACAGATCACAAACAAAAGAAATGGAGGAAAACAAATGACTGGATATAGAGTTCAAAAGCACAGTTATAAGGTTTTTCAAGAATTTCCTAGAAAAAATGGATAAATTTAGCAAGACCCAAGAGGAGATGAATAAGGACCAACTAGCCAAAACAGGTTTGGCTCAGTGCATAGAGTATCAGCCTGTGGACTGAAAGGTCCCAGGTTCGATTCCAGTCAAGGGCATGTGTCCTGGTTGAGGGCATATCCCCAGTGGGGATGTTCAGGAGGCGGCTGAAAGATGTCTCTCTCTCATAGATGTTTCTAGCTCTCTATTCCTCTCCCTTCCTCTCTGTAAAAAATCAATAATAATAATAATCATATATATATATATATATATATATATATATATATATATATATATATATATAAAGGACCGATTAGAAATTAAGCATACACTCACTGAAATAAACATATTATACAGAGACCTAACAGGAGACTAGATGATCACAACTATCAAGTCAAAGATTTTAAATACAAAGAAGCAAAAAATACTCCACTGGAAAAACAAAATGAAAACAGAATAAAAAATGTGAAGATAGTGTAAGCAGCCTCTAGGACAACTTCAAGTGTAGCAACATCACAATTATGGGGATGCCAGAAGAAGAGAGAGAGCAAGATACTGAAAACCTATTGGCAGAAATAATAACTGAAAACTTCTCCCACCTGGTGAAAGAAATAGACTTACAAGTCCAGGAAGTGCAAAGAACCCAAACAAAAGACATCCAGCCGAAACTGGCTTGTCCTGGTGGATAGAGCACTGGCCTGAAAGGTCCCTGGTTCGATTCTAGTCAAGGGCATGTATCTTGGTTGAAGGCACATCCCCAGTAGGGGCATACAGAAGGTGGCTGATCAATGTCTCTCATCAATGTTTCTAACTCTCTATCCCTCTCCTTTCCACTCTGTAAAAAATCAATAAAATGTATTAAACAAACAAAAAAAAAAGAAATCCAAAGAGGACCACACCAAGACACATCATAATTAAAATACCAAGAGCAAGAGACAAAGAAAGAATATTAAAGGCAGGAAGAGAAAAACAGTTAATTACCTACAAGGGAGCACCCATAAGATTGTCAGCTGATTTCTCAACTGAAACTATGCAGGCCCGAAAAGAGTTCCAAGAAATATTTAAAGTGATGAATAGCAAGAACCTACAACCAAGATTACTCTACTCAGCAAAGCTATCATTTAGAATTAAAGATCAGATAAAAAACTTCACAGATAAGAAAAAACTAAAGGAGTTCTTCAACACCAAACCACTATTATATGAAATCCTGAAAGGTATTCTTTAAGAGGAGGATGAAGAAGAAAAAGGTAAAGAAAAAAAAAATTAAAATTATGAACAACATATACATATCTATCAATAAGAGAATCTAAAAATCAAGAGAATAAAAAATCTGATGAACAGAATAAACTGTTGAATATAATAGAGTCAGGGGCATAGAAAAGGAGTGGGCTGACAATTCTTAGGGGAAAAGGGGTGAAGACGGTGCAGGGAGGGACTGGACACAAGTCATACACCTATAGATGAGGACAATGCAAGAGGAAGTCAGGGCAGAGGGAGGGGTGGGAGCCAGGTGGAGGGGAGCTATGAGGGGGAGAAAAGAGGAACAATTGTAATAATTTGAATAATAAAGATTCATTAAAAAAATTCATTAACTCACCCCTAATGCCTTGGCAGGCCCAGATCAAATGATTTTGCAAGTCTTATGTGGCCTGTGGGATGGATGTTCCCCTCTTCTAGTTTAAATAGTCCATGACTCTAAAACATCTTTGAATAATTTAATTTCCAACTATCATTATTTGAGCAGGCATTATGGACGTTTTCACCAGTGTCACAGGTAGTCACAGCATCTTATTATGAAACTTTTAAAACACATAAGAAAGTGGAGGAAAATGCACCATGAGCAGCTAGATCTCAGGATAATTATTTTGCTGTAAATAACTATTTTAGGTAAAAAATACATTGAGTAAAATGTACAAGTCTCCAGATGAATCAGGTATTGTTACTTTTTATTTGCCTTGATATCTGTGACCTTCATATGTGAGTGCAATCTCCACTGGTGCCATTTTCTGATACATGGAGACTTGCCCAAATGCTGACTATCCAGTCCTACATTTTCTACAATCACAGAGTGAAGAAATCCACTTATTAAACTCTTACCAATTTATCTATTTAACAAGTGCTTGAATTTGTACTTCGAATGTTTTGGGAAGACTTTAGCCAACTCTCTGATAGGAGAATATTAGTGTAATGTGAATAAATAAATTTTCCTGACAAGGATTTTCACACTATAATTTATTTACTATTGCACATCAAAACTGACTATGTTCTTAGTAATCTTATTCAGGTTTTTATTAAATGTATTGAGGTGACATCCTATTTAATAAAAAAGTAATATGCAAATTGACCATACCTCTGGTATACCCACAAGACACACACACACCAACCAATCAATAGCTAGTATGCACACTAACCCAACCAAGATGGCTGCAACCACAGAGAGAGCAGGAGGTTTGGGTTTCCCAGGCAATGGAGGAAGCCAAGTTTTCTGCCTGCTCTGGTAGGCCCAGGTCTCTACTCAAGCCTACATAAAAAAAAAATCAATTATAGAAGATAAATAATTCCAACAAAAATGGCTGTGGCTACAGAATGAGCAGGAGGCTTGGCTCTGCTCAAGGCTACAGATTCAATTATAGAAGATAAATAAATCCCATATACCAGGACCTCGACTTGGGTCACTGGGGGTTGTGGCTGGCCTAAAAAACACCACAGGACCCTCACCCAGGCCACCACATGCCCCAAAAAAACTCTCACCCTGATAGGACACCTTTCAGGGCAAACCAGCCAGGCCCCACATATGTACCAGGCTTCTAGCCTATCTACTAAAAGAATAATATGCAAATTGACAATCACTTCAACACACAAGATTGCTGTCCCCATGTGGACACAAGATCCTGCCCCCATGTGGACACAAGGTGGCCACCACAAGATGGCCAGCAAGGGAAGGAAGTTTGGAGGGACAAGGTCTGCAAGAGAGAGCAGTAGGGGGTGATCAAGCCTGCAGGGGGGAGGGGGGGAGTGAGGAGTGACCAGGCTGGCAGAGGAAGGAATTTGGGATGACCAGACCTGCAGGGGACCAGGACTGCAGGGGAGGGCAGTTTGGAGTGGCCAGGCCTGCAGGGAAAGGCAGTAAGGGGCAAACAGGTTGACAGGGGAGCATCAATCAGGCTCGCAGTTAGGGGGCATTCAGGCTGGCAGGCAGAAGAGGTTAGGGGCAAATCAGGAAGACAGGCAGGCAAGCAGTTGGGAGCTAGCAGTCCTGGATTTTGAGAGGGATATCCGACTACCTGTTGGACATCCCTTGAGGTGTCCTATATTGGAGAGGGTCTAGGCTGTGCTGAGGGACACACACCCCCATGTACGAATTTTGTGCACCAGGCCTCTAGTTGGTTAATAAGATTATAAAAGTTTCAAGTGTCTGATTACATAATATATCATTTGTATAGTGCATTGTGTTCACTATCTAAAATTTAGTCTATTTCTGTCACCATGTATTTGATTACTTTTCTTTCTTCAACATCTCTCCATCCTTCTAACCCCCAGGTAACCACCATACTACTTACTGTCTGTGTGTAAGTGATTTTATTATTTGTTTGTCTTATTTATTCATTTGTTGTTGTTTTTTATACCCCACAGGAGAGAAGTCAAAGGGTTTTTGTCCTCTTCCATCTGATCACATCATTTAGTATGATACTCTTAAGATCCATGGCAATCAGAACAGCAGCAATAAATTTCACTTCCCCCTCCTCTATCACCTCATTCCCAGTACCCCTACTCTGTACCCACACTTCAGTCTTCTAGACAGACCCTCTGATCCCTTTCCCCAAATTTTTCCCAATTGTCATTGTTACAAATGAGTTGTACTGGTTCACTTCTTAGCCCTCTGCATATAGTTTTTTCACTTTAAATATAAATCATATTTTAACATGTCAAAATAAAAAAGATGTCACCACAATGTATACCTTAAAAAGAAATGTCATGAAATGAATCTAAATATGCATTTATGAATAACATCACCCTTTCTCAAGATTCCCAAGTGATTAAACCCAGTTTCTCTTATCTTGATGCAGAAATATTAGTACAAAAAACACATCACCCCAAATCTCTCCAAATGTTATTAAAATCTATTGCTATGTAAACTTGAATGATATTTTCATACCAGTATTAGGACCCATAATAACTCTTTCTTGGAGTATTTTATTATAAAAATAAAACACTGGGGCTTTTTTCTCCTGCAGTAATGAAAAAGAGCAAATGTAAATAAATTAAGTAGAGCAAAGATTATGATTTAAAAACCTAAGTTTATTTATTACAGCTAATGCAAGACTTTCCCTAAATAATATATAGACACATAACTACAGCATGCATAAAGATTAATAGAAATGTGTTAACCTGTAGGGAAAAAAAGGCAATGAAGAAACAACACATAGGGAACATGCTTCATTAACTCCAAAATATCATTACTTTATTTCCACTAATACTGTAATCACAAAGTGCAAGTGTAACTACAGGGCAAAGAGAAACATCCATAATGTAATTACATGTGGAAACCAAAACTCAAATTGTTCTTTGTTTTTATTTGTAAAAATTCTATCCCACAGTACAAGACTGTGAGACAATAGAGAGTAAGCCTTTCTCTTTTTCGACTCTTAGAAAAAAGCATGAGCCAGAGAGAAGAACTTACCAATTTAACAATGCTTTTTGCTTGCTGAGATCAATCGATCTTCAATCTACCAAGATCAGTGCTTCTTACATGCTCAAAATGGAAAGTGTGGCATCTAACAACAGAATGCCTTTCCTCACTGGAGTTCTGGGTAGTAAGGTCATTGGTGTGTAACCTGCACACCTTCCAGTATTAAACATATAATGAAAGAAATATTTAAATAAATCAGCACATATACAGTCATCCTTCCTACTACATCCTCACGTTTACTCATGATATGTTTATTCTTACCTGCCATGGGACATACTGTATGGCAAGTTATATCACAACTCCAATATTATAGGCAAGGTATACTGAGTGGCCAGATTATTATAATCTCTGAACGCATAATAACCTGGTCACTCAGTGTATATCCTATAAAATAAACGGCTAATATGCAAATTGTTTCCTCGACCAGGAGTTTGACCAGCAGGCAGGCCAGCCAACTGCCCATGTCCTCTTTCCCTGTCCAGGCTGGCTGGACTCCACCCATGCACAAATTCATGCAGTAGGCCTTTTTTCTGTATATACTGAGTGGCCATATTATTATGCATTCAGAGATCATAATAATCTGGCCACTCATTGAAATAGGAGGTATTAACTCTCTTTTAAAAGACAGAGTGCACTAGAATGACTTCATCGTTGACATGTGACAGAGTAGTGGTTAGGAACTAGGTGTTACTGTAGAAAGACATGAGCACTGGACCTGCTCTGCCACTTGCCTAAATGTATGACTACATTTCTGAATTCTGAGCTTCGTTCATAAAAGACCCAACTCAGTGATCCTGAGAGGCTTAAAATGGGTTTTAAGCCTTCCAGAGAGCCAGGCATGTTATGTTAGTTATAATGATTAGTCATAAACCCACACTTCAGATTTTAGAATACAATGGATAAGCACCATTGGGAAGCTGAGAACTTGAAATAATGATGGGCAATGGATAGAGTTTTAGAGAATGTTAAATTTTAAAGGAAATGAAGAAGAATGATATAAAGGAAAAAGCAGAAAGTAATCAGATGATGACAGACAGCTCTGTATTCCATTGATCTGACTGTAGCCTCTTCTGTGTGTGGTACCTCAGATGTACATGTGTATAAACCCTACATTTTAACTCCTGTGTTTCCTCTTTCCTACATCTCTTTCAGAAGCATTTAATTTTTCTATAGCAACACTGTATCATAGGTCATTTTCCAAAAATAACAAAATATATAAAATATATTTACTTTTTCTTTTCCCACTGAATCAAAAGTTAGTTTTGTCCTGGTTTATCAGAACTTTTAATGTAACTGCTTCACAGATAACATTTTGTGTCATTAATTAAAAGTGCTACAAAATTACTTGATTCTTAAAGGCCTGACAAGTTAGAATATGAGGTCACCTAGAGATTATAAACAACAAAAAAATTAATAGGGTTTGAAAGATAATGCATTATTTATAAACTGATGGACCCTCTGTTTTTAAATGGGTTAAGAGAAATATGACCAGGTTAAATAAATCAGAGTGTTACAGAGAGCAGGCATATAGTAAAGTAATTTTCATTTGTCTCTTTAAATTAATAGAATATATCATTAACATGATTGCGTAAAATCTACACATAATATTTTTGCATGTTGATATGAATTTTCCTTCCATAAATTCTATACATAGAATTACTTAAGTTTGATACCATGGAGAAAATTGAAAGTTATTTTGCTTATAATTAAGAAATAATCAAAATCTGGTATACACACTCAAGAGAGCACATTTTTAACAATGGTTAGATTAGATAGAAATCAATGCTAGTTATTTGGCCCCTCCCTGACCTCATAATAGTACCCTTCTGATTGAGTTTAAACACTGAGCTTAGAATAAAAACCAATCATTATAACCTTCAATAAAAGTATATTTTAGGCCAAAACCGATTTGGCTCAGTGGATAGAGCCTTGGCCTGTGGACTGAAGGGTCTCAGGTTCAATTCTGGTCAAGAGCATGTACCTTGGTTGCTGGCACATCCCCAGTGGGGGGACAAAGGGGTGCAGGAGGCAGCTGATTGATGTTTCTAGCTTTCTGTCCCTCTCCCTTCCTCTCTTTAAAAAAAATCAATAAAAATTAATTTTAAAAAAAGGTATATTATATATGTCACCTAAAATAAAGAATCAATAGTTATCAGAAGTGACTAGTTATTATTTAAACTTAAAAAAAAACAACAACAAAATAAAATAATAAATAATTAGCTCAGTGATATCAAGTGTGAGGAAGGTAAGCTGATATATGCTTTCAGCAGAAATCACTTTCTATCTGCTAAGATTCCATTAAAGTTGTCAATCCAAAAATTCAATGTTCTATGACACAGTTTGTCGGAAACCAAACATTGTTCTTACTAAATGGATGTATACAGGAGGCCAGAAGGCTGGTCAACCTTAACTGCTCTGAAAGGTCAGAGCTAATCACTCACTGTTTAGTTGAAACATTGTTGGCTGAAGCAACCTATATCTGTTTGTTTCATGTTAATTTTTGTTTTGTTATTTCCTGCCTAAAGGCTAGGGGTGTGTCCCAAAGCCTTAATAAAAGGGAGAAAAAGACCAGAGCAAGTGGCAGTCCTTTCCACTAGAGGAAGGCTCCCATCTAGCCCCCCAATATGGCCAAATTAATGTTTTCTAGTCTCTCATTTCATTTGCGTGTGGCTTCCTTCAGAACCCAAACCCTGAACCAGGAACCCTGAACCACGTGGGACGTGGAAAGAGGTTCCCACAACAGTTTGTGTTGACATACTACAATCTGATCATGCATGAAAGTTTCAGTTATTAACTGAATGACTCTGCTATTATTCTAAGCTTCAAAAAGACTATTTCTTATAATGTAATTGATTGGTGATCTTCATCAGCTTGGGCAGCCCTAAAAAAGCTGCACTGTGTTTGCATTTGGGAAAAAGGTCAGGACCAGAAATGAAATTAGAATAGGAAAGAGTAAGCTAGTAACAGGCAGAGATAAAATTATGGCCAGATTATAAAATCCAATCTAAGAAAGGCACATGAATGGGATTTATCAAAAGTTAAGAAATATTCAAAAGTCCAAATTAGATTGTAAATACACATATCTCCTTACCCAAACATTTAGAAGGAGAGGGGTGAAAAGAGGGTATAAAATTAAATATTGAGTCAAGACTTTGCTGCTGAAAGAGGGAAATACGACACAAGAATATAATTTTGTTAAGAAAACTTAAACAACCCCCACTTAAAAAAAACACAAATAAAAACAAACCTCAATATCTGCATATGCTATTAGGTTAAAAGAATAGCTTAAAAGTGTTTATCACCTATCCTCAAACAAATAGTATTAGCCTCTTGTTTGACATTTATTCAGCTCTGGAAAATGTTAAGGAAATGTAAGGGTGAGCACTAGAGTTGTAGGTGAGGACTACTTCCTGGATAAGGTCCTCGGAGGAGTAAATCTTTCTCTATATACCAAATGGTAGTATTTGTAGGTTTAATGCTACAGAAATAAAATATCCTATCTGATAAAGAGATAATATGGAAATTGACACTCACACCCTTGCACAAGATGCCCATCCCATGTGGTCAAAGATGGCCACCACAAGGTGGCTGGCAGGGGAGGGCAGTTGGGGGCAACCAGGCCAGCAAAGGAGGATAGTTGCAGGTGATAGGGCTGGCAAGAGAGCAGTTAGGCAACAGTCAGGCTGGCAAGGGAGTGGTTAGCGGTCCATCAAACTGGCAGGCAGGTGAGCGGTTGGGAGCCTGCATTCCTGGATTGTGAGAGGGACGTTCCCCAAGGGGTCCCAGGTTGGAAAGTTTGCAGGCTGGGCTGAGGGAAACCACCCCCTAGTGCATGAATTTCATGCGCTGGGACTTTAGTAGTAAATATAATTCTATAATATTAGTTGGAGTAGGCTTCAGTGGAAAAAAATGTATGATAACATTTTTAATTCTACTTTCAAAAGAGCAAGAGCAAATATGCACAGAGTAAAAAAAATGAATAATAGCTACTCAGATATTAGGATGGATAATATAAAACTGTCTTTACTGAAGACATAATTGTCTACATAGGAAAATAATCCCAGTGAACATAGAAAAAAAATTCTAGAATTAGCAAGTAAGTTTAGCAAAGTATAGGATATTCACTATATAAAATTAAATTATGTGTATACCTATTGTATTTAAATGTTAAACATATTGCCATTTATAATGGCATAAAAAATATAAAGTACTTAGCTAAGCCAGTGTGGCTCATTGGTTGAGCACTGACCTTTAAAACAGGAGGTCACGATATGACTCCCAGTCAGGACACATAACTGGGTTGCAGGCTTGATTCCCAATAGGGGATGGGCAGGAGGCAATTGATGGATGATTGTCTCTCATCATTGTTTCTATCTCTCTCTCCCTCACTCTTCCTCTGTGAAATTAATAATATATATATATATATATATATATATATATATATATATATATATTTTTTTTTTTTTAAATATGAACTACTTAGAAATGCATTTAATGTAATTTGTGTAATACATGTTTACTGAAAACTGTTCACTGAGAAATTAATGAAAACCAAAATAACTGAGATATACAAGATATACCCTATGTTAATCAATGAGGAACTCTCAATATTAAGATACTATTTCTTCCCATATTGACCTACAGATTAAAATGAATATTCACCTAATTACTAGAAATTGACCATACAAAAAATCAATAGCCATATGAGAGATGCTCAACCTCACTGGAAACTAGAAAAGTGCAAATCAAAACTACAATGAGATACCACCTACCACCTGTTTGAGTGGCCATTATCAACAAGACAAGCATTAACAGTGTTGGAGAGGTTGTGGGAAAAGGGTAACGTAGGCTGGTACAGACACTATGAAAAGCAGTCTGGCAATTACTCAAAAAATTAAGAATAGAGTTACCAAATGACCAAGTATTCCCTCTTTTGGGTATATGCGCTAAAAAACCCCCTCAAAAGCATGTATTTACAAAGATATATGCACCCCTATGTTCATTGCACTGTTATTCACAGTGGCCAAGACAAGAAAACAACCAAAGTGTCCTGGGATGGAGGACTATATAAAGAAGATGTGCTACATGTACACCATGGAATAGTACTCAAACATAAGAATGAGCCATTTTCAACAACATGGATGGACCTTGAGAACATTATGCTAAGTGAAATAAGTCAATCAGAAAAAGATAAGAGCCATATGGGATTTCACTTATCTGTGAGATTTAAAACTGAAACTTGTGAACATAATCAGTAGTGTGGAATTGTCAGATGGAAGGGAGTGAGGGATGAAGGGGGCACAAATATATGGTGACAGAAGATTTGACTTTGAGAAGTGGGCATTTGGTACAATATACAGATCTTGTAACAGTGAAACCTATATGTTCATGTTGACCAATGTTACCCCAATAAATTTAATTTATAAAGATAAATTGACAAGCTAGTTCTAAATTTTATAGTTGAATACAGCAAATCTAAATCATCAAACTAACTTTATAAAGAAAATTAGTAATGTGGGAGACTTGCACTAACTGATTTCAAGACCTGTTATAAAACTAAAATACTGGAGACAGTATTTTACTTGGATCAAGACACATACTGTACATAGATGAATGAAATAGGATGTAGTACAAATAAACACATTAAGTGGCCAATTATCTTTAAACAGTAGTGCAAAAATAGTTTACTGGCTAAAGGGTGGTATTTTCAACAGATTATGTTGAAATAATTGGCAACCCACATGCGAAATAATGATTTATAATCATAACCATGTACCATGTAAAAATAACTTGGAATGGTTATAGTGTTCAATATAATATCTATACTATAAAATAAAAAAAAAATAAATAAATAATTGAATGAAGTCTTTTATAAATGATATGAATATGGTTATATGATTACATATGTTTGTCAGAAATAAACAAATTGTTCTTTAAAATTTGTGAATTTTATTTTATGTAAATTATACATTAATAAAGCTTACTATAACTATATTATGCAATTGGGTTTGATGTGTTTATCTTCTTAAACTCATGTATTAAAATATCTGTTACAACTTGACAGATCTCATATCTCCTTTTTAATAAGTACTAAGGTTCTTCCTTAGCATCAGATAAATTACAAAAACAGATTCTTTCTCCCTCCTCTTAACAACCTACTCACCTCCAACTCAAAAAAAAAACATTTTGGAAATAACCACATTTTATAAATACAATAATAATAAGTTATTTTAAAATACATATATAAAACTTAATACTAAACTTCAAGATTATTCCTAGGTTAGAATTCTAGTAATCCCAAAACACTATCTTACTCTAATAACATCATAGCATTTTGAATATGTTATTGTTGATATACCTTACTTTTATCATCATAAAGCTCAGTAAATATTCTCCACATTAAATTTAGTAGTGTTTTAATATATCCACTTTTTTTTAGTCAGGAAACATTGATCATATATATTTATATCTTATGGATTAAAATCTCATACAATATGGACTAAAATCTTCATTAATTCAACTAATATTTATTGAATGCTTTCTCTTGCTAGGCACTGATATAGACAAAATATCATTTATAGCAATCTCAATAACAAAACAACAAAAGTTGAAAGATCAAATGTACTTTAAAAAATAAGTTATATTTATTCCTACAGGCACATCCTATTCTGGGGAACTCATGTGATTTTACCAAGAGGCACAGCTACACTGGATATTCAAACCAGGACAGTTCATGCAGCATGACATCTATTAGAAAATGAGCTCTACCGAGGAAGGAACATAGTTTTCTGTGAAGTTTTTGTTTTTGTCTCAGATATAACTACTCTTGGGAACTGTCTCACTTCTAACTAGGAGGAACAGAAAAGAAAGAAGCAGAGGAAAGAAATGGAAAAACACAGAAAGACACACACCAGCAATCATAGGGTCTTACCTTTGCCTCTGAAATAAAAAAAAAAACAACAAAAAAACAAAAAAAAAAATAAAACACAAAGTTTTACTCATTTCTGAAATGAAGTCAGGAGTTGCCTCATTAATGCACCTAATATACTAACGTAACAGAATTTCACTTTATTTTCAAAGTGAACAGTAAGAGGAAACTGAACTGAAGCTTAGGGGATATGGTGGAGATATGTTTAATAGAAATTAGATAAAAAGTGAAAACCTTCTTGTTCATGGTCTAACTGACTTAAACAAAGCAAACACAAAGAAAATGGTTAAGATTGTTTATAAGCCCCATATTCCAGGTTCACCACGTGTGGTTAATCTTTCCATGTTTTATAGACATAACTATTTCCATTATAGCTTTTATGGGGGGGGTGTGAGGGATAGAATTCTTATGTTTAAGAATATGAACAAATCAGATGAGAACAGATATAGAGTTAGCTGTAGAAATTGATTTAGGAATTTCAAAGGCATTTCCTAGATAACCAAGAATAGAATAGCTGGTAATCTTTTCTCACAAATCCAGAGGTTGAGTATGGGTAATATAACTCATTAAGTAAAGAAAATGATGAGTTTTCCAAATCTTGTAACAAACTCTAATTGTACAAGGTTAACTGATGAAATCTTCAAGAGATATAATTTCTCAACCCAGGTGAAATATATAACAAAAGTTACCTCTTGCTTGTTAGTGGATTAATTTCCTAATGCAAACTATTTAGGAATGTCCATCTGGTTAGAATGATGTTGCTCATATGGATAAAAGTGTAAAGGGTGACCATTGAAGTAACAGACTGAAATTTATTTATTGTGCAACTATAGGATCAGTCACAAATTTGTGCACTGGTTGGGTCCCTCTTCCTAGCCTACATGCTCTCACAATCTAGGACCCCTCAGGGGATGTTAGAAAGCCAGTTTTAGCCTAATCCCCACAGGCAGGCTGAGGGTCGCACTGATGCATGAATCCCTGCACCAGGATTCTAAGTATGAATATAAGATATTTGGTTAATCTCTTCTCCTCCCCATTTCCATGTTTCTCCTTCTCCATTTCCATGTTCCCATGCCTATGTTTTCCACTCCTACATTGAGTGTCTGTCCCTGGTGGTTAGTGTGCATCATGCCTACTGGCCTGTTGCTTAGGCTTTTATACATATACTAGAGGCTGAGTGCATGAAATTCATGCATGGGATGGAGCGTGCCCCTCAGCCCAGCCTGCACCCTTTTCAATCTGGGACCTCTCAAGGGATGTCCAACTGCCCTCCTGGGATGGGGCATAAATGGGCAGTCAGACATCCCTCTCACAATCCAGGACTGCTAGCTCCCAACTGCTTGCCTGCCTACCTTCCTGATTGCCCCTAACTGTTTCTGCCTGCCAGCCTGATCACTCTCCTGCCAGCCTGATTGATGCCTAACTGCTCCCCTGCCAACCTGTTTGCCCCTAACTACCCTCCCCTGCAGGCTGCCCTCCTCCCCATTTACCATTCCTTGTAGGCCTAGTCGCCCACAACTTCCCTCCTCTGCTGGCCTGATCACCCCTAACTTCCCTCCTCTGTAAGTTTGATATCCCCCAACTACCCTCCCTTGGAGGCCTGGTCCCTCCATACTGCTCTCTCCTCTGGCCATCTTTTAGTAGCTATCTTGTGTCCACATGGGGGCAGCCATCTTTGACCACATGTGGGCAGCCATCTTGTGTGTTGGAGTGATGGTCAATTTGCATATCATTATTTTATTAGATAAGATATATGCTGAGTGGCCAGATTATTATGATCTCTGAACACATAATAATCTGGCCACTTAGTATTCTTCTCTTGAGTACCTTATTTATTTGATATCAAACATACTATAAATTGTGCACCTAATCAGTTTTCCCCTTTGCACTGGCTGATAGAAAGCTCAGGGCAACTATGTGGTTGATCTCCAGCAAAAGTCTAGAATATTTTTGGTACCCATTGAGATACAAATACACTGAGTGGCCAGATTATTATGTGTTCAGAGATCATAATAATCTGGCCACTCAGTATAGATAGAATACAACTTTAAAATTTCTCCTAGGAAAATCTAAATTCCCACACTTTAGATCCAAGACTCCCAGGCTATAAATTTTTGTGGTTTCTTTTAATAGACAAATGTCTTTCTGTATTTTTACCAATATTTTTACCTATTTGCCTGAAAGTACTGTAGATTTTTATTTTGTCCATATCTTAGTAAAATAGTAATAAAGTTTGCATTACATGTTCTTATTTCTAAGACAATGTGAACTCATGTGATTTCACCAAAAGGTATAACTACACTAGGAATTCCATTTCAAACCAGGACAAGGTTCCACAGAGACTTACTGATTCTAAACATACATTTTTTATTATGTCATTTTTTTTTGCCACAAAAAGCATATAATCCCAAAGTCAAGATCTTTATTCACTTTTGCATAATTAATTAAACCAGTACTCAGTGAGCACTATTAGGGCAAGCAGCTTCCTACACTGGGCCTAAAAGTGTAGAAGTACCTCTTCTAGGTTAATGTCCCAATAACCTAGAAGAATGCCATCCCAAAAGCTATTCCATAATAACAAAATCACATGCAATGTGAATGAACATGTGATTTTTTTTTTAAGTTGGGCAG
Organism: Lasiurus borealis; assembly: GCA_004026805.1. Taxonomy (NCBI): domain Eukaryota; kingdom Metazoa; phylum Chordata; class Mammalia; order Chiroptera; family Vespertilionidae; genus Lasiurus; species Lasiurus borealis. The sequence goes on from PVJN01000809.1 coordinate 156,358, forward strand.
ATCTTGCTACTGAAAGGAAATGTCTAATGAACTGTCAAATGGTAGCACAACCGCCTTCTCACATGGAGACTAGCAGCAAGCAGTTCACGGTCTGATTCTGACACACACTCAGCATTTTCAGTAGCACTCTTCTAGACCAGACTCTCTTTCCTTCTCCTCCTCTCCCTCATACTCCTTCTCTTTCTTCACTGACTTTCAGCTCTTTGTTCAATAGAATGAGTAAAATATGGTAAACACAGTTTCCTAAAGTTTGCAAAGTTATAGATCTATAGAGATTCTGTTAGTGGCATACCCTGTGTTTGTTTCACACTCCTACATCTGAAAAATTATCTCAGCCTACCATGGGTTAAATGCTATTTCCAACCTAATTGACTATGGCCATGGCCAAGGGAAATTCACACAGGAAAAGAGTGGCTTCTGATGTAATTCTTTAAAGCATGGAAATTTTTAATTTTGATTAAATCAGCCTTACCTATTTTCTTTTATCACTGGTAGTTTTTTATGTTAAATTTTAGAAATCATTGCATAACCCAAGATAATAGAGATCTATCTACTCTTAAATTCCTCCTAAGGATTTTTATAATTTCAATATAGTAAAAGAACTGCACTTTGTTAATAGGCTAAAATACACTGAGTTATACACCTTGAACTAGATAACTACATGTAAATTATCTCTAAAGCTATTTAAAAATTGGCTTCTAAGTAGTCAGACTCAAAATGGCATTTGATACAATGAATCAAATAGGCAAATAAGTGATATAATCAATAACTATTCTAGAAATGAAGGAAGAGGTCGACCTCCAGACAGAGCACATGGGAATAGCTTCACATCAAAGCTGGGGAGTAGGCTGTGGTTTGAGAGACATTGTCATAAGACAGCAATCATGGTACTAAGACTTGCAGAATATTTTATTCTGCATGTACTTTGTTATAGATATGTCTGACAGTAAGAGTTTTAAATCTATTTAGAAAGAAACACTACTAAATATTGTTCTTAAGTTATGCTATCATTTAATTCAGTCTAAAATACTGGAAATAAAAATATGAGGACTCTTACAAAGTATACATGTACCACTAAAATCAGTGACCTGGTGCTCAGATTCATGCACTTTGAAAGGAAATTAATTAGAAGGTGGGCAGCGGGTTGGGACTGGGTAAGATGGGCCAGACATGCCTTAGAGCCAACCTCTTGTTGTCCCTTCCAGCATGTGCAGAGTGAGCAGAGTCCCTCCAGCATGTAGGGTTCCTCAGCCTGGCTTGTGGGGATCAGGCCGAAACCAGCTCTTGACATCCCCTGGGGGATCCCGGAGTGTAAGAGGGCAAAGTTGCTGTCATACAGGGTGTGGAATGCAAACATAAGTATGTAGAAAACCAGATTCGGGGCCAACAGTGCCCCAGGAACAACATAACCTATGGCCGAAGGTGGAATTGCATGGCCCTGCGAGGAATTGGGCTCCCTTCTTTCTGGTTTCAGGATGCATCACCTGAGAACTGCCACTGCCAAATCACTGCAGCTTGGCAGCTCCTGCATTGAGCCTCTGACTCTGGTGGTCAGTGCATGTAATAGCGAGCAGTTGGATGGTTGGACACTTAGCATATTACCCTTATATAGAGAGAGATAGCCCTTATTACAAAACGAGCTATTCTTTATAAGTATCTAAGGGACATAGTGAATGAAGTGCCTAAGTGACTTTGTTATAAAACATTTTGCCCTATAATATAACATCATGCATAGAATACAAAGAAAGTGCTATTGAGTAGAGGAAAAAAAATAACTGGCAGGATTTATATTTCATTATCAGTCTCTTACATCCCTTGAGTAACATCAAAAAGTACATTGGGCTAAAGGATAGTGTAGCATTACAATCTGAGTGCCCTTAAAAGCTAGAAGTTTTAAGGTGATTCACTAACAATGTGTTGTACTGTATGCCTGGATCATGGGTTTCACTGGTCCCTAAGAAACAGAGGTCAGGGAATGCAGGATGTCCATTGTAGAGAATGGAGGATGCAGCCATTACTTTAGTTTAGAGTGGCTGTGTATCCTAATGCCGTTAACAGTAAAAAAGTGGAAATACTATGTTTTAAGAATTGACTTCTTATTTTTCTTAATATATAAGCTACAAATACCATGAAAATTATTACCTTGTGTATTTTTCTTAAATAAAAACACAAAATTTATATTTTAAATCTTATTGAAACTTCAAAAATGTTAAATTAGAAATATTTGGGGAAAACAGAAATGAAATAATGAAATATGATTCTTTAAAAATGTAAACTTTAAACTTCTGTTGGCATTTCTGTGCTGAAATATGATTTGGATCAACCTAGAAATGGAGGGGCATAGGTCAATAGGACTTCTTAGCCAAGAGCTTTATGAAAATAACCCTATTAGTTATAGACCTGGGAGTAAAACAGCAGAATCAGAAACATTATTAGTACCTATTTAATAAAGGATGTGAAAAGGAACATGATGAATGTGTCTTAAAAAAAAAAAAAAAGAGATAATCTTGCCAAAATCTCTCATTCTTGCCTTTATAGTGCCACTAATAAAGGTGACTGTATCTCATTGAATATCTTATAGATTCTCAGAGTAATCCATCTAAATGGGGGCTGCTTCAGAGTACCAGGAAATAAATGGCACCATTAATTTGTTCTGAAGTAATGTTTCCATCTCACTAATGTAACACCCCCTGTGATAGTGTCCCCTTGGCAGTGTTCTCTTCATGATAGAAGTGGCTTTAGATATTTGGATTTAGCCCATATTCAGAAAACAAACAAACAAACATACATTTGTCTGTTGGATTATAAAAGTATATTTTTAAGACAAAAGTGCAGGGAAAATTAGCTCAATATAACTTATTTTCTGCTTTTCAGAGAAGAGAGTTTACTCTGGCCTGTGTCATCACTTTTCATTTGCAAATTGTACTCTTGAGTGAAGCAAGTGATAAGATTCATTAGCAACCTCAGTGAACTCTCCACTTCTCTAAAGATGACTGTCTCCAGTTTGGATTGGATGGGTTCTATGGGTCTTTAGTCCCTCTTCTACAACTGGCAACATGCCATTTGAGTGTTTTCTCATTATCAATAACTATGCTAAAAGCCACGAGCAAGGTAGAGCTGTAAGTGGTCTCTCCAAATACCTATTAAAAAAAAAAAAAAAGAGAGAGAGAGAGAGATGAGCATACAATTTATTTCCCGGTAAAAAATGTGATGGAAACTGGAGGAATTGTTCTTACAGCATGGCATGAGTCTATGAAGAAATTTATCTATGAAATTTTTATACAACATCCAGGAAGTCTAACAATAATTGCTGTTAAAAATGATGGATATAGTAACTTTTCCCCCTTAATATGTACATATTGAACACTCTTTGAACATTGTTTTGCCAGATACAAAATTTTAACATTATTTTTCAATAGATTTTTACAAAGTATATGTGAAATACCATGCCCTAAGCAAATACCAGATACATAGTAGTTACTTGTTAATATACACCAATAGATAAATTATGGAAATATATTTGAGTGTGTGTCTTTACTTACACACACATATTGAAGGTGGCAAGATACAGATTATTATGTTTTAAGATACATTTTTTTTTATTTCAGAGAGAATGGGAGAGGAAGAGAGCTAGAAAAATCAATGATGAGAGAGAATCATTGATTGGTTGCCTTCTTCATGCCCCCTACTGGGAATCTAGCTGACAATCTGGGCACTTGCCCTTGACAGAAATCAAACCCAAGACCTTTCAGTCTGCAGGCTGATGCTCTATCCATAGAGCCAAACCAGCTAGGGCTAGAGATTATTATTTAAGACAGGAACTCAATGTAGACAGTGCATGGTTTATTCCAGAGTGCTTCTCAAAGGAGCAAAGCAGCCCTACTTCTGCAGGAGAGGTCAGCCTGCAATTTTTGAATGTCCTTTTGTGAACTACCTGCATGAGGATGAAGTGCTTTCAATTATAAGTGGCTGTTAAAATTTATCCCAAAAAGCCAGGAAACAACACACATATAGGCTTTTACTAAAGCATGTTTAAATCATTGACCTTTCCTCTTTGGTTCATAACACCTTGTCAAGATGCAACAGACCATTTCTAATATAAAAGAAAATAAAATAGAATTCTATTCTGGGAACAGAGCTCTGCCTGCCTGAGATGCTGAGGACTGGAGAATGAATAGAGTAATATTAAAGGTAGAAACCTGAACATGCTGATTTTACACATATTATTATTCTTTGGGAGGTGGAGGAAGACAGAAAGATGTATGCTACTACAAATTGTCATCCAATTATGTTTATCAACTAATGAAGTGCATAAACAGCTTGCAGTCTCAGTATTTTGCATTGTGTCCATGTGCATGGGTTAAAATTCTATTTGAACTTCCAACTTTGCCATTTCAAAAGCTGATGATTGGTAATTTTTCTTTCTATGTTCCACAGCTCATGTTGCCATAACCTTCTAATTCCATGATGGATAGCTGTCAATGAATAATTCATTTAACTAAGGTCTTCACTGTGAAAATTTTGTATTATATAATTTTGTAGAGGATACATTGTGCAGTTCTTCCCATTAGCGCTCTGGAGGGTCTCTAGATTAAACAAAAATGAAAAGATGAGAAAAAAAAAAAAACACTACTCTGGCCATACATCCAGAACAGTGACAAACTAGGTCTCAAGTTTCACTTATGAATCAGGGAAAGAGAGAGAGAGGTGATGGAAGTATAATAATAGTTTTAGTATCAGAGTTGACATAATTTGCCAGGTTCTAGTATTAAAGAACTTCAGTATGAAGTGGCAAGGATCACAATCAGGAAAATTTTAAATCACTTTTAAAAATAAATGGAGACATGAGACAATTAGTCTGTATTTTCAAGTATAATTAATTATACAAGTATGTCATAGGAATATCATTCAAATGTAAGGTGAATTTAGATAATGACTAATAACTGCAGATGCCAAGTGTGTACACAAGTACATCGGTTCTGGAGTGCTCTCCAAAGGCAGGCAGGGGTTCTGTGCTCATTCCAATCAAGTACAATATCCCATGACATTAATTTTGTCAGAGGCAGATGCATCATGCATCCCAACATAGTGAAGACATGGAGAAATCTTCCACACACCACAAGTAGTATGACTCTGTGATCACCAAATGCATTTGAACATGGCACCCTAACAAAAGAGGAGAGCCCTAATGTTCTACTCAGAACAATTTAGAGAAACAACTAAATTTGCTTCATGTTTCCATTCCCCTTCAGGAAAAATGTTCACTATTGAGCTTCAGAAAAGCATCAATGTTTAATTCTTTTTAAGAATATTATTTCAAATATCTAGTAAAGTGTCCTGAAATATCACATTTGACATCAGAAGGCAATCGATCATAAATGCTGGCTGTTTGTGAGAGGTCTTTAAAAGCAGATTGTCTAAAATAACTGTAGGAAAAAGTATACACAATCTTGGTCAAACAGGAAAGTAATAAGAGTAAATTCAAGAGGATTTTAGAGAGAGAATAAAAAAAAAAATCTGTCTTTTAGAAACCAAATGTGCTCCATTCTAAATATCCATGTAACGTACATGAAAGGTAAAAATGACATTTCCATAGAAACAAAGCTAATATTCACACATGTTCTTTCTCTCATTTCTCAGTCTCTCCATATCTACCTGTTATCTATCTATTCATATATTATCTAAACCATCTTACCTTATATAAAAGAAAAAATGAATTTAATATAGGATTTGCTTGTTCATTTTTACCAAATAAACCTAATCATTAACAGTGAGCTCAGAGCAAGCCCGCTTTTCCAGATCATTCAATACCACAGTGCACGCATAGGAGGTATTCCTGTTTCCTTCATTGGGTACATATCCAAGTGAAGAAAGATTTTGATCATGAAGCATTTCACACCTTTAAAAACCTTGATTCTAGTCACTTTTCCTTTCAGTAACTCAAAGTAAAGACTAGTTCAAATTAGCATAAATCAGATATACTTATTTTTTAATGAATTCATATAGGTCAAAATTAGAGTTTTTGTATTCATTTGTAATATTTCTACAAAGCAGAGAAATAAAATGTTTTTTTAAGGAAAATAAAGCACTGTAATGTCTCATTTTAGGCACCAAGACCACAGACAGCATTTCTGTCAGTCTAAAAATATATATTACTATGCCACACCAGATACTCATTTCTTCATCTAACAGTCCAAAATCAAGCTCCTACTATATATTCTAGGCATAGATGTAGAATTATTTCACAGAAAACAATTACAGTAAGATTATGTTATATGAAAATGATTTACACAAATACTGTCTGTACAACTGTAACATCAATTTACTTGAGAACATTCTAGATCACTTTTATTATGTAAGTATTTATAAAACACATTTCATCATTCACAGATCATTTCTGAGGCACATGAATAAAAAGGGTTGGTTGAATATATATGCTTACATCGATTGCATCCATTTTTAAACTTCAAATACATTATAAAGTTAACAGTTTCACACATATTTGATTAAATCAAAATATTGTTCTCATGCAAAGTTTTTAAAATACAGCCAACTTCATATTTTTTAATTATGAAGGAAAAATATAAAAAATATAACAATACATCCCCTTAATTTTCATGTTTACATTTCTGTTAATATTTTTCAAATTTTAATTAAGTCACCTACACTTTACATTTTTCTACTGGAGCCACCAAGTTTTCATTCAAAGTTCTTGCCATTCTTTTTCATATCTAATTTATCTAGTGTTGTTCACCTAAGGCTTACTTAAAACCTGTTTTTATTTTCAAACATATTTTAGTTTTTAGTTCAGCAGAATAAATATTTTCAAAATACCTCAGAGTGTCTCAGGGTAACCAAGTGTCTGCTGCTCATGCTTCTGTGAGAACTTAGAGCTGGCCTCCACATTTTTGAAAGCAGCAAGTGGGGGAAGGGGAGCATGAACAAGAAAGTATTCAACAACAAAGAAAAAAAAATGCAACCAATTCAGAGCAAAGACTCCAGAAATCAATTTTCAGCCTCATCCCTTCTCTGACTTTAAAATCTACTCTTAGGAAATAATTTCACAGTTTAAAATAGAGTGAAGAATACACTTTTCAAAAATTTTGTCAAGATTTCCTTACCCCAAATGTCATCAGTCAGTTAAAGACATAGCTATCTTAAAACTGTCAGTGATTGTTCATAAATAAAGTAAATGGTTAATGTTTCTTTTAATTCTGTCCAAATCAGCACAATCAAATCAATTTCCTTTAAGTAAAATGTTAGATGTACTTGAAATACCAAATTGTTGATATTTTACATATACAAAATGCAAGCCCCTTTAAGCTGCACTAAAGTGATGATGAAAGTACTATAAAGGTGGACTGAGCTTGAGCATTTTTAGAATGTTGAACTCGATCTGCAGAGATTGGCAAGGTGAGTACTGTGGTCACAGCCTCCAAGATACCCCACCAAGCCCCTTACTGCTAATGATGCCTATCTATAATCCTCTCTCATTGAATGGGAGCTAAACTTTGTGACTTGCTTAAAATCAACAGAATGTGGCAGAAGTGATGAAATGTCCCTTCCAATTTAGCTTTTAAAAAGCCTCTGGCTTCCCTCCTGGTCTCTTCCTTTCTCTTCCTCCCTCTCTCTGACTGCTCCCTGGAGGAAACCAACCAGGTATCATGTCATAAGAAAGCCATGTGAAGCAAACCTGCGTAGCAAGCAACTGACAGAAGGCTCTGGACCACAGCAGCAAGAAACTGAAAATCACATGAGTGAATGAGGAAGAAATTCTCCCCTAGCCTTCTGATGAGAGTGCAGCCGCTTTCAACAGCTTTGCTGCAATTTCATTAGAGACCTTAAATCTGAAGCTCTAGTTTCTTAATTGAATAAATAATAAGATAATAAACATTGGCTGTTGGAAGCCATAGATTTTGGCATAATTTGGTCTGAAGCCATAGATAACTAATACAACACCCTATATCTTTACACCTGACATCCTATACATCTTATTATAGCCTCAATAAATTATAGCCTCCATTAACTTTTAAAGCACAATCTTGAGTTGTTCAAAATCCTGAACTTAAATCAAATAATGCTTTCTCCCCCCCAAAATGTAGTGAGCATTTTTTTATGCAGAACACTATGTGCAAGTCTGATAGTTGTCAGGTGAATGAATAAGGTGCCTCGCCCTTATGATTATAGCTAATGAAGTTGCAATAGAATGGAAATAGGAAAATTAACAGGAAAATAAAAATTTATCTGTAACATATAAATAATAATAAATAATTTTAATATGTAATAAAAAGACCCACTGTAACTCTACCATTCTATTTTCCACCAACATCTTTGACTATCATTGATTCTAATACTTGTTGACTAGAATTAAAGCATGATATTTTAGGACTTTTCATGGAAGTTTCTCTCTCCCACTGGACATATATCATATATCATATCATATATATAATGTCCTGTTTCCCCAAATAAGACAGTGCTTTATATTAATTTTTGATCCCAAAGATATGCTAGGTCTTATTTTCAGAGGATGTCTTATTTTTCCATGAAGAAGAATACGGTACACATTTATTGTTGAACAACAACAAAAAAAAGGAAATTTATTACCTGTTTATGGTATGATAGTAGTTGTCATCACAAACCAGCTCACTGATTGGCCACAGTGCAGCAGGAGCTCTTCAGGCAGTGAGAGGTCTCTTTAAATCAGGAGTCAGATGCCTTAAGGTAGCTTCGGGGAGTCTTATATTCCTGGGAGGCCTGTTCAAGGGGGGCCTTATTATCAGGGAGGCCTTATTTTCGTGGGGGTGCCTTATACTACTGCGAGAGGCAAAACTGGAAGTAGGTCTTATTTTCAGAGGATGTCTTACTTTGGGGGAAGCAGGGTATATCATAACATAGAATATCATAATTGTTCATTCATTAAATTGATCAGGGTTTAAAGAAGGTGATGAAGCTTTTGAATCAGAATTCTCTATGTTTTCATCCTAGTTCTATCACTTACTGCTCTTATGACCTTAGAAAGTAAGTTAAACAGGGATCTATAATATTTTCCCCTATTAATTCAAGATATTAATGCCCACGGAGTTCAGAAGATTATTCTGGAGACAACATAAGATGAGTCAAATAAAGAGCAAAGAAACTAATAGTGAGTCTGTAATATAATTATAACAAAATAAATATTAGTTGACACATGAGGATACAAAGATGACGGAGACTACCAACACCAGGGTACACATAGTTTGTAAGAGACTTCAAAATGAATCACAACATGATTATGTTATGGTTACAACCACTTATATCATTGGAAATTGACTCATAGTTAAAATTCAACTTAATTTTTTAAAAATATATTTTACAGAGAGGAAGGAAGAGGGATAGAGAGTTAGAATATCAATGGGAGAGAAACATGGATCAGCTGCCTCTTGCACACCTCCTACTGGGGATGTGCCCGCAACCAAGGTATATGCCCTTGACCAGAATTGAACCTGAGACCCTTCAGTCCACAGGCTGACGCTCTATCCACTGAGCAAAACCGGTTAGGGCTCAACTTAAATTTTTATAGAGTGGCAATTTTGTGCAAATCTGTGTGCCAATAAACTAAGATGTGGGAAAGGGAGACATAATCCTTGATCTATAGGAGAGCAATAAGAATGGAAATGCATACATTATTGCCAATTCGACAGAGAAGGGTAACTACAATTTAAAAAGTACAGGCTGCCATGAAAATGAGGACATAAGATTAAATCTGATGCAAGCTTTCAAAACTTCTTGAAGGCTCTGTGATTTCAAATGGATTTTTAAAACATGGTTGAGGATTTTACTTGCCTGTAGGAAGAAAAGAGTCATGTAATATGACTAAAGTCTTGAGGATGGGAGTGCATAAAAACAATTGTAACAAGATTAGAACACAGAGAGAGGAGAAGGAAAGGAGAGCAGAAGAGATAGAGGAAAAGATGGGTGAAGGGAGGGAGGGAGGCAGGCTGGGGAGTAGGAGAAGAGAGAAAAAGAGAGAGTTTCCTGGACATGCATCACAGATTGCTAAAAAGCATTGTTGAAATGCAGTTATATGATAATGAAGCTGCCCACATTTTCAAGAATATGATCCTTTATGTACCTGAAGACATCACTTTCAATATCCTTTACAATCTCCATGTAAAGGGGATTTTTTTCCTAAATAAATTATCTCTTACTTCAACATATTCCTGTTTGTAAAATTAGAAAATTCTTCAATTAATTATATCGTAATGCACAGAGACATGCCTTTCTATATATTATACAATATATATTGCACATATGTTTGTATGTTAGAAATGAGTTAAGCTAAATTCCTCCAGAGTCAGACTCATGAAGGCACAGCCTTACAATCTGCTTCTGATACAGGCACCATAGGATGTATTCCAGGAACATGCTTTGCTTCTGAGGTAATCATCTAAAAATACAGAAACAGTTCATCCCAACCTCCTTTGATTTCACCTGCTGTATAAACACCAGTGCCTTTTGAAGCACCAGCAAACACCATATGGCACCTATGGTGTTTCCAGCTAGTGAAGCCCTAGGGGTGGATATGGAAACAAACTCAGCATCCCTCTGGCATTGACAGTGACCTGACCTCTGGAGAGTGAATGAATTTCTATCTGTAGTAAAATAACCTTCAGTACCTTAAAGCACAGCATAATGAATCTGAAGGGAGTGTTTAGGGGTAAAATAGCAGGTTTAGGAAGTTTTAGGAACTATGGGGTCTATGAGGGAGAACCACAGGGCTGCAAAGCTGGGAACTGACAAAAGGTATACAATCCAGAACAATAGAGCTGCAGAAAGTATACACTCACAGAACAAGGGCATTGCCAAAAGGTGTACATTTATGGAATAAAGGAGAGTAAGCCACCCACTCACAGAATAAAGAAGGCTAAAGGGAATAGGGAGAAAATGAAGGGAACCCCACATAGGGTTTGGACTCTGAAGCTGCAATAGTGACCAATCAGAGAGGATATCAGGATACATAGAACTGCAGTCTTTATAAACCTTAAGAAAGAGGGACTCATGGGTCTCTCTCCCCCTCTCCATGGTGGAGTCTTTGCTTGTTTCTCAATAAACTTCCACCTTTTCCTTTAACACTTTTTGTCCATGACTTCATTCTTAGAACCCATCTGGATAAGAACCCAGGAAATCACCTTTGCTCCCTGCCCAGAGGAAAAACCATGTGTTCTGGTTTAATTTCTGCATTTCAGTCCTACATAATATCTGACAAGAATAAAAAAAAAATTCTCTCCCATTATTTTTGTCATATGTTTAATATTAGTATCTCATGCTATTTTCTAAGTAGTTTTGTTAATTAATTTATTTTCTTTCATTCCATTTTTTATTAATGTATTAAATGTGTACATATTTTCCCATTCTTAGAACATAAAGTTTGACCAAATTATTGCCATTATTAAATCTGAAGCTGGTTTGCACAGTCCTTAAGAAGATTAAGACCAAAAGAGTGCATGTAATGAACAGAGTTGAGATATCCTATCTATAAAGAGGATATATGCTAATTGACTGTCACACCCTCAAAGATGGCCACACCCACAGCCACAAGATGGCAGCACCCAGTCCTCTCAGCCCTCCAGCCGCCCATGGCCAGCCTAAGGCATAGGCAAACCTCAGTCGTTGGCTGCCCAGCCACCCAGGGCCCACCCAAGGGATGACCAAACGACTGAATAGTCAGGATGCATGGGGCAACCAGGCTGGTGGGGAGAGGTAGTTGGGGGTAATCAGGCTGGCAGGGGGTGGGGGCACAGTTAGGAGTGACCAGGTCAGCAGGGAGGGGGCAGTTGGGGGCCACCTGGCTAGTAGCAAGGGGTATTTATTTAGGGGTGACCAGACTAGCAAGGGGGTGCAGTAAGGGTCAATCAGGATGGTAGGAGGGGGCAGTTAGTGGTGATCAGGCAGCCAGACAGGTGAGCGATTAGGAGCCAACAGTCCAGGATTATGAGAGGGATGTTCTGGATTGGAGAGTTTGCAGGCCTCCTACCCTTGCCCGTGAAAGAACTTCATTCACTGGGCCTCTAATATTGGAATAATGCCTTTACAAACATTTAAAATTCTAAGGGTAAACATATGATCTGAGACATGAATACATCATATCCCCATGGATTACGTTCTCAACAGAGTACCTACTTTCTTCAATATTTCACCACAGTGAAAGCACTATTCAATTTAACTCCTGTTAAAATTAAGTAAGTCGCCTAGGCAGTGTCCTTTAGTTCTCATCGACCTATGAGTCAGGAGGTTACAATTTGATTACTATTCAGAGCATAGGCTCAGGTCCGGCTTGATCCCCTGTGTGGGGTGATCCCCCAGTGTGGAATGTGCAGGAGGCAGCCAATCAATGATTCTTATCATTGATGTTTCTATCTCTCCCTTCTCCCTTCTTCTCTGAAATCAGTCTAATAAAATATATATTTTTAAATGCAGTAAATCCCAGAAAGGTATGGTAGATTAACTTTGTTCAACAATTAACAACCTTAACACCAAAGGGCTTTTTAAAGAAAAACATGCGAACATACAAAAGCACATCATTGACCATACTATTCTAGTAAGTCACCTATGACATTCACCTTTTAAAACACTTTTATATTATTCCAGACTCTAAATCAGAAGCTCAAAGTATCCCTTTGCCCAATAAATAAATGTTAAAATCCTTGACTTGAAATTCAGGTTCAGACATACTGCACATGAATCCTCAAAATAACTACTATATATAATCCATCTCATAAAATTCATAGTCTGTCTCCAAATATGTCTTGCTGAAAGCAATGTGAATCTAACAATTAAAATGTTTTATTATGTTAATCCTCTTGAAACACCAATAGGAAATCCAAGTCCCACCTCTTTACCCTTAATGAGATCTGACATCATTATTTTAACCAAAATCAGTTTATTACTTTTCTAAATATGTTTAATACTTATGGTCTGAGTCTTTTTTGTTCATTGAGCATATAATGCTAACACTGTTTATGATATGTATGGATGTTTCTTCCTCTGCTTTTAATACTGGCCACAGGCTAGACCTAAAATTTTTTAAAGTAGCATTTCAGAGTGAGTTGAGACATATTAGTGGGGTTGATGTTCATTTAGCGAGCTGCCTCTAGCACTTATCTGCAATGAAATAAAATAAATCAGAAAGTATCATGTGTACTAAGGGTAACTATAATTTGTGAAAATTTTGTTTTATGTATGTGTTTAGTGGTTTGCAATGAACATCTACTTCTTATAGTGACACAAGTTTTAAAATAATTGCAACCACCATCCTAGAAATCTATGTGTAAATAAAGTGTCTAATAAAAAAATTCTATATTAAATAAATGTTTAAAATGGGTAGGGCAGGGGACTGAATGAAATTAAGGGAGAATCAGGAATACATAAGGAGACGCCAAAATTAAAGAACAGCATGAAGGCTGTAGGATCATCAGTGAGTATATACCGAATGAGAAAAAGGGGGATATGAAATCGCCAACGTCAAATTTCATTTTCAGAGTCACTTGGCGTTGGCTGTGATTTGGCACAACATAATGTGGTACATTGACTACAGTGCTCAATGAGTACATCTTTGCGGATTGTCATAAAACTCAAGTATAGTTTACAGCAGGTAAATTACAATATGCAACTGAAATGTCCATATGAAAGAGGGGCTTATTTTTCTTCAGTGTGTAAAAAGGAGCATTTGGCATCCTTAGTAAAAGTCATAAATGGTCTTTATTCAAATTCATAATTTTCTTATCCTCATTTCCTTTCTTGTTCTATTACACCACCCAGAATTGAGTATCCACTTTATTACATACATTATGTAAATAGAGCTTTACATTTTAAAACAAGGATGACACATGAATAAAAATTAAATAGTTTACAGAACTGAAACAGCACCATATGTTTGAAAAATGGCATTCTAAAATAGATGACATCTTAGTCTACTATATTTCTCAAAGTACATTTTGAATTTGGTATATAAGGTATTCAAAGCAATACAAAATATTACCAAACATATGTCATGTGGCAGATAATATTGGCTGTTCACAATTCTTTCTTTCCCTTCACATCTTAAAACAGCTTTCTTGTGGTTGTACACCATGTGTATTTACCTCTCCTCATCACTGACTAGGGGATTGATCTTGTGACTTGCTTCGCAATTGTGATTGACCATTAAATGTGATTTGATATAATGAACCATATCTAACCAGCTTTACATGTGCATGTGTGGTTTGGTTTATTTGTAATCTTGCCCTAAACCATGCAACTATTACTCCCCAGGTAAGCATCAGTTTCATAATACAACACACATAAAGAATCCATAAACCCAACCAACAGTCTGGAGCAGAGCCGGTCATTTGAGAGAAAGATACATTTTATTATTGTTAGTCATTAAGATTTTTTGGTGATTGGTATGCAACATTATTTTAGCAAAAAATGACTAATACATTTCATGGCTCAGAAAATCATGATATAATAATCAAATTAAAGCCCTAAAAAGTCATCACAGCAAACCAGTAGTGCTCTTAAAAAGTCTTAGCAGTACAGGGTTTTCAGCATAATTTTCTTGGTGTTTATACTCTTTTTAGTTTATAAGCCTATTGAACATTTAATATGAAAATCTTTTTTTTTTCCTACTTTTTGTTCTTTTTTTTTGTGGTTTCTGATTTTTTTTTATTAATTTTTTATACATGTCTCCCCATGCCCCCCCTCCCTCCCAGGCATACCCCAACCCCCCCCAGTGTCTGTGTTCATTGGTTATGCTTATATGCATGCATACAAGTCCCTTGATTGATCTCCCATCTACCCCACCTTACTTTAATCTTCCTGCTATAATTTCAGTCTGTTTGAGGCTTTACTGCCTCTGTATCTATCCTTTTGTACATCAGTTTATAATGTTCTTTATTGTCCACCAAGGAGTGAGATCATGTGATCCTTCTCCCTCAGTGACTGGCTTATTTCACTAACCATAAGGCTCTCCAGTTCCATCCAGGATGCTGCAAATGGTGAGAATTCCTTCTTTTTAATGGCAGTATAGAATTCCATTGTGTAGATGTACCACAGTTTTCTGATCCATTCATCTGCTGACGGGCACCTAGGCTGTTTCCAAATTGTAGCTATTGTAAATTGTGCTGCTATGAACATAGGGGTACATAAGTCCTTTTTG